>JASDQU011403501.1:0-10284 GCA_032191745.1 Picea mariana
CCATACCACCAATAACTTTGAAGACATGGTGAAAATTCATGAGATAAGAGAAACCATGAATAGAGGAGTAGAGGCTTTATTTTGGTCTGTAATAACACTGAGAACATGCAGGTTATAAACCTCATGGTTTTCCTAATTAACCTAATGAATGCTGAGATAAAACAGAGCCAAGAAATAATAATCAACCTTAAGCAATCCCCTTGGCATGATAGCCATCATAACCCACTGCACAAACATTAATAGCATGAAAGAACCCATACCCAGGTTAACCGATACACTGTTACACAAGGTGGTTCAAACCCATCAACCCCATAATAACAAAATGACTGGGTATGGTGACAAGAAATGTGTGTGGAGATATCCAGTCAATCTGGACCAAATGAAACCCTTCAACCAAAACCAATAAGGATGACAGAGAGTCTTCACAGATTCTAGCACTCAGAATGATTAATGAAACTGTGACTTCAACCATCATTACAATGAAAACCACACAAACCATCCATTCAAGAGAAATATCACAAGTTTACATAGTTTCTAGTCTTAATAAAAGCATAGACCCATACATCACCGAGCCAATACCTATTTCATAACTAGAGTGGGTTCATGGATGGTGAAAAAGACATACATGTAACTAAAAGCCNCAAGATAGGGTGATGACCATTGGGAGGGGTATGGAGTGATGTGCAGTAAATTCACGTCGCTTCCATCCTTTGCTTCTTCAATCACTTAGTACGTGCCAACCAATCCTTCATTAATCCATCCAATTAATCTATGCATCAAAACTACCATCAATCATTTTCCAAGTGTGCCACCATATATCACATTAACCATTGACAAACATATCATAACACATATCAAACGTTCCTTCATATGACTCAATATATCGCATAGTTATTAACATTGTTAGTTGGAATAACAACATTTACTTTAAACTTCAAATGCATAGAGAAATATCATATGGCATAATAGCATAGTTCCTTTCTTTTGGATTTTGTTCATATTGTCTTATTTCTTTTCAATTACTCATATTTGTTGTTACTAACATGTATCTTTTGCACATGTCACAAGTAATAAATCTAGGAGTAAATAACAAAGGTAACAACAGATATCATAAGCCATTATGACATGACATTAGAGTCTAGAGCAACATAAACAACACATAACATGCCTTATCCATCATCCGTTTGTCGCAAGAGAACAAAGATTTCATCAACCATGTAGAGCCTTATAAGCAGTTTCGAACTACAACATGAATATCAAATAAGAACCTGATCCTCCAATCTACAAGGGGAACCCACCTACTAGTATTATATATATCATTAGCTTATAATTAATAGGCTTTAGCAACACTTTGCGAGAGAAATCCTCGTTGTGATTTTAATTGTCGACAAACTGGCGAATCCACATGGAAATTTGTTTCCAACATATTAGAACCCAAAACTCATGGTTTTGCATACCAAGAACAACAGACCATGAAGGTACGACCAGAATGATTATGCAACAGAGGGAAGTGAGTGGATTTAATGGAAAAATGACCTGGAATTTAGGAATAACTCATGAAAAGTGTTAAGTATGAGGGGGTTTAACCTTGTATGCATAATCATTCAACCAAAATTTGGTCTTTACTTCAAGGAGAAAATTTATGGATTTTCTCTTCTAAATCTCAAATGGATGAAGAAATGGAAAGTAGAAGCGGGAGATAACCAATTTCCTTATAACATAACAGTGAAATAAGATAACAAATTCAATTGTGCTTTCAGAGGAAACATCATAACAACTATGTAAACTTGATTGTTATTGACCAACAATATCTTGCAGGGGTGGAACTGTGGAAGAACTGATCCAACACCTTATTCTTGACCAAAATCAAATAAAAGATGGGAAGTAATAAAACCCTCACAGAAATAAAATTGAAAAATTTAAAACAAAATAAATAAAATGATAGAAACGTATAAGTAGTAGTAAATGTTTTAAATGGAAAACATAAATCAAACTACTATAAATCAGAAAAGAAAAGAAAAGAAATAGTGAAAAACCGAAAGCAAAGCTAGAGTACTAATATACAGAAAATCCGAACAACATTAGAAATTTTCAAGTTGGTTCCACATAATGCTTCAAGTGAGAACTGTTAGTGCTGTAGGAAAACAATCGATCCTGTAAATATTTTAGAATGTAATAATTAGTACCTAAGACAAAAGCGATCTTGAAAGGACCCAACCATAATTTTTGAAATTTTAAATGTCTTCCCCTATCAGCRTGAGATGAATCCCACAACAATAATTTTTCATTAACCTTAAATTTGRCAGTCTTGATAGTCTTGTTGAAATACTTCTTAATAGTTTGTTGTCTCCTTTTAATATTATCCAAAGAAAACATCCTTTTCTCTTCCAAAGCTAGGAGTGCGCTTATCCTTTGTGAAACATCAAAAGAATTTAATTCTTCGATTTGTAGCATCAACCTTAAGGAAGAAAGTTCCATATCAGTTGGCAAGAGGGATTATTGACGATAAACAAGATGGAAAGGAGTGCAAGCGATGTTAACCTTGGTGGTAGTTCGATCTTCCCAAAGGGTGTAAGTGAGGAGAGTGTGGCATTGACGGGGCTTATCTTCGATGAGCCTCTTGATGATTCTTACCAGATTTTTATTGGTAGACTCAGCCCACCCATTCCCTTGAAGATAATAAGTTGATGAGGTGAAATGTTTAACCCCCAACTTAGCTAAAAATTGGTTCATCTTAGCAGAAATGAAAGTGATACCATTGTCTGAAATAATTTCCAATGGAAGACCAAATCTGGAAAAAATGTTATTTTCAAGGAAAGAAATTACCTGATCATCTGTTGAATGCTTAGGTGGGACAACATCAGCCCATTTATTAAAATAGTTTGTGGCCATTAAAATAAAAAACTTGTCCTGCTGAAGATGGAGGATTAATATGACCAATAAAATCCAATCCCCACTTTGAAAAAGGAAAGTCTGGGAGGACAGGTTGTAATGGCATGGATGAAAGGCATTCTTTCCCTGCAAATTTTTGGCATTTGTCACAAGATCTCAAAAAAAAATAAGAGTCACGAAATATTGAAGGCCAATAGTATCCTTTCCTAATAATTTTGAAAGCAGTGGTTTTAGCAGAAAAATGGCCTCCTACATGAATGACATAACTTGAAGAACCATGAGTTTCTTGCAACAGTTTCTGTGCATCCTTATTATTTACACAACGTAGCAGCACACCATCAATAGATATTCGAAACAAGAAGTCTCTTATAATGATGTATCTTGCATATTCAAGATGAAGGCTTCTCCTTTGAAGAGTGTCCAAGTTGTCTGGACATCTTTGGTTTTGTAAGTAATAAACCAAATTATTATACCAAGGATGTTTAGACACAGGGAAGATCTGGTTATCAATGTAAAATAGAGCTGATAGGGAACTATCCTCTTCATCAATTTCTTCACTATTCTTAGCATACTGAGCTAAGTGAAGGGCTAAGTCACGTCCCTTGATAGTTGTAGAAGTCACGATATTCAAATCATGCTCTTGGATCTTGGCAAGACAATGTGCAATCTTCCCTGAAAGATAAGTCTGTGTGAGAAAAAACTTGACAACATGTAAAGGGACTTTTACCAATATGTGCTTAGCTAAGATGAAGTGGTGAAACTTTTCAACAATTTTAACAAGAGTGAAAGCATGTTTCTCAATAAAATAATATTTAAGTTTATCATCGGACAAACTTTGAATCATGTAAGCCACTGGTTTTTCATTATCTTGGTCATCATTTTACATGAGGACAGTAGAAACTGATTCCTCGGTGGCATTAGTATATATCACAAATCCCTTCTCAAGATCTAGCTTCGCCAAAATCGGTGCAGAACTAATTGCTTTCTTAATCCCTTAAAAAGCATTTTTGACATCATCTGTCCAAGAAAAAGAATGACCTTGCTTAAGAAAATTATGAATTGGTTTGACCATCACTGTAAAATTTGGAATGAACCTAAGGACAAAGTTAATAAACCCCATAAAATCTTGAACCTCCTTCTTGGAAGTGGGAGCAGGCAGATTAAGGATATCAACAATCCTTTCAGGATCAATGCTTATTCCTGAATCATAGACAATATGCCCAAGGAGCTTTCCATTGGTGATGCTGAAAATGGACTTAGAAGGGTTTAGAGAGATGCCAAATTTCTTACATCACATGAGAACTTTTCTCAGATGACCAAAGTGATCTGATCAAGTCTTAGAGTAAATAGTTAAGTCATCCAAGTAGATCTAAATGATCTTGCTGATCAAATCGTCGAAATATATTTTCATAGCCCTTTGAAAAGTGGCACCTGTATTAGATAAACCAAAAGGAATACATTCATAATCAAAGGTACCCCAATGAGTAATAAAGGTGGTTTTATATTTATCATCCCTTTTTACCTTGATTTGATTGTAACCAAAAAAATCGTCAAGTAAGGACATCATTTGTGACCTACAACTTGCTACAAAATAATTTCCATGTTAGGGAGAGGGAAGTGATCCTTTATACTAGATTGATTTAATTCATGAAAATCAACACTTAATCTGATATGATTGGTTTTTTTCCAAACATGAACCAAATTTGAAACCCATTCAGAATACTTGACCGAAAAGATGATTCTAGAGTTCAAGAGTTTTTCCAAGTCCTTTCGAATAGTTGCTTCCAACGCAGGGTTGATAGGTCTTTGTTTTTGCCTAATTGGTTTTATGCCTTCCTGGATGTGGATGGCATGTTGTATAAGGCCAAGATAAAAACCACAAAGATCCTCATAAGACCAAGCAAACACATCTTTAAATTCACCAAGTAGCTTGGAAAATTTCATTTTCTCTTCATCAAACATTGGGCACCTATTTTAACATTGTTTGGAGCCTCGAGTGTACCAATGTTCAAGGAGATGGTTTCACCCACCTTCCTTTTCGACTCCTCTTCTTTCTATTTCTCTTTATTGCATACATCAATCGATGACAATGAACTTTCTAGGGGAGTCAAGCTTTTAGGAATCTTGTCATTTTCTATGGATATAATTTCCTTGGGCTTAAAATGTTCATTTTGAACAAAAGAACAAATTATCTCATCGTTAGGGAAGACCTGCCAAGATTCTATATTTTCAGGGATATGTGGATGGTACAGAGATTGAGAAGTACAATAAGGTCTATGTGGAAGAAGTTGCCGAGTAGGAGAGGCTCCAAAAACAACTAATCGATCAAACATTGAGTTCAACTACCTCTTAACATGAGTGATGTTGAAAGATAATATTTTCGAGATAAGCGCCCAAACAATTTGGGTGTATATTTTCATCAACTTTTTGCTAGGAGAGTATATCTTATGTATAATTTTTACAACAAGCTCAGAATCCCCAAAAACTGAGAGGTGACCACAACCAAAATTATAGGCGTTTTCAATGCCTAATAATAAAGCTTCGAATTCAGTGACATTTTTCGTGCAAGAAAACTCCAACCTATAAGAAAATTTATGGATTTTTCCTATAGGAGAAATCAAGACAATGCCAACTCCATTTTCTTCATTTGAGCATGATCCATCAAAGTGCATGTGCCACATACCATCATCCAAATCGATTTGTTCCAAGGGAATTTTATCCTCCTCAGCAAATATGGAATACAATTCTAGGTCCTCTTCGATATAGTTTACATTAGGATGTGGGACACTTTCTATGTAAGGTGCAATACTTCCCTCTCTAAGGACTATAATGTTTTTACCATTATGAGGAACGAATAAATGTGTCCCATTGAGTGAGAGGTATCCACCTGTTAAGACTTGCCAATCTCTTCCCAAGATGATTGAGTAATTTCTTACTGGCATATCAATTACCTGAATACTAAGGGTTGTCCTTATTTCAGGGTGTTAGCACTAGGAATCACCTTCAGATTGCAGGGAAGGCAAGCCCAATACCCATTAGGTTTATATGTGAATGTAAGAGTGTTTCGTAGGGTTAAATGGAAAAAGTACTCAAAGAGATAATGTTCCAACTCAGATAACAGGGCTAGTATGCACCAACAATCAAGGTCTTGGCTAACTTCAATTAGTAATTGGGAGTAAATATGATTAGAAGGAAGACTTGAAAGAGAGGGATGTAGGGTCTGATGTAAACATCAGGTCTACAAAATCCTAAGGAATAAAGTTTCCTAATACAAGATCTTCTTGAACTCAGAAACTAAGGAAGCTGAATAAACATCATGATAATATAATGATCAAACATCCAACATAACATCACCACAACCATTCATGTGAATCATTCAAAGCATGAACATTTAGCATCAGAAGAAAATAAGCTGAAAGAGAAGCTGATTTCTATTAGTCAAAATGTCTTAAGTCTAGTACATAGCCAGATCACAGTCACTTCATCAAAATATTATAGTCTAAGGGAGCCTTGATCAACCATCAAAGCCTACTAAAGCATTTCAAATATCTATTTATAACAAAATGGGGGAAACAACTGGAGGTGCGAGCTGGCCTCCTCCCCTTGAAAATCTCTAAACATTTATTTGATCTAACAACTTAGTTTAACAACCTAGGCTATAAAATAGGAAAATATTGGTGACTAATCCAACAAACTTCAATATGAATTGATTCCTTCTTGCTGTGCAACTCCTTGTTTTCCATGTGTCCTTCAAAAGCATGTGGTTGTCCTCATGATGCCAGTTGTTGTTTCTAAAATCTTCTCCATCATCAACTATCCAAAAAGTTGTTATCTTATCCCTCCTAAATCCCTGGTGTCTGTAGGTAACTTCTTTAGGTAGCAGTCTGAGTAACGTATTTCAAAAATGGACAAGTAGAAAAGGTAGCGCACTTAGGTAGCACCACTGTGCTGCGTATATGTGCAAACATTTGTTCTCTGTGAAATATTAGGTAGCACCTTTATGTATCGCCACTGTTCTACGCCTGTATGTAGACTCCGTTCTCTGTGAAATATCATCTAGTGCCTTTACGTAGCACCATTATGTTGCATCTGTGTGCAAGTTTATTCTCTGCCAGATATTAGTTAGCGCCACTTATGCTGCATCTATGTGCAGGTTTAGGTGGCATTTTCAAAAAATGCAGCACCTCCAATCTTGAATGTGTGTAGAGAAAGTAGTGTCCTTTCATAATGTCAAACCCATTACACTTAGGTGTCTTGGAAATACTGTAGGTAGTGAATTTTATCACTGAGGGAGTTAGCACTTAGCAAAAGCCCAAAACTCTGATAGTTAACGCTTAGAATCCTGTATATATGGTAGAGGTAATATTTGAAAGACAGTTTACCCTCTCAAAAAGGAAACATCCTAAAAACTGGGGCTCACTTTTCATCATCTATTTTGTTACCTTGACACTCAACCTTACACTCTTCCTGGTAGAAGGAAGATCTTCATTTGGCACAACAAGCTTCTTTTTCTTAGCCATGACTGGATTTTTCAGTGGGGGTGGGATTTCCTTGACTGCTGCTGTCTCTTTCTCAATGGAAGCTTCAACCAATACCTGTAAATTTCTTTGGGCTACCTCATCTTGAAAGTGCTGCAACTCTTCCTTTAGCTTCCTGTTCTGAGACTGAAAACCTCTATTCTTCTTATAAATGTTTTGTAGCTACCTATGAAGGGGTTGGGACTTCCTTGCTAAAAACCCTTCCAAGTCAAGGGTATGTGTGTAGCCATCCATGAGATCTTTCATATGAGCCTTGTGAATCATATCTTCTTCTTTAAGATGAGCTACCTCCTTCCTAGCATCCCTAAGTTTCCTGATGAGTCTTTTGAAGGTCTGATTTTCAGGAGGAGCAATAACATGCATAGTATCAATAGGTTTTTTCTTAGTCTCCTCTTCCCCCTGCATGGGAAGTTCCTTGTATACCTCATCAAGTTTCTTGGTGGCTTTGCTTTTACCCTTCTCCTTCTGCACAAGGGTTTCTTATTTTCTTTCCATAGGATTTTCAAAGTCTTTCACAGAGGTTTCATATTTCCTCTCCAAAGGTATTTTAGTACCTTTACCCTTCCTTTTATGTAGAAGGGCTTCTTGTTTCTCTTCCACAGGATTTCCAATGCCTTTACCCTTCTTCTTTTGAATAGGGGTTTCTAGTAAAGACTTCTCTTTGAAAACCTCCTTAGGAATTGATGACCTTGTGAAAGTTCCTTTACCCTTGATTTTGAATGCTGGAGGAGAAGAGGGGAAGAGTAGATTCTTCCCTTTTTTGGATGTAGCTTTGGTAGAATATGGTACCTCTTCTAACCCTGGTGGAGGAGGTGGTGAAAAATATCTTTGTAGGGAAGGACAAGCTTCCTCCTTAGCTCTTGTAACCTGCTTGTTGACCTCTGAAACTTGAACAGGGGCTCTACCCTTTCTCTTCCTACTGGTCCCTGCTTTACTTGCACTGGTGGGTGATAAAGGACTTGCCTTCTGTGATTGAGGATTTGATACTAGATCCAACTTGAAATGATAAGTAACAACAAAATGCTCCCATGAAATCTCTTTCTTACCCAATTCCTCAAAGACTAGCATTCTAATCAATCCAGAGTGGAAAAGGCTAGAATCCACATCCTTAGATTTGGCTTGAATCCTGTATGACATATTACCTATGCTCCTTAACGAATAATAGGGAATATTCATCTCAACCTTACCATTAAAATGTAGCAAAAGCCTTATATGGTACATGTACAATGTGTTAAATCTCCCCTCACATGTAAAATATCTCTGTATGATCTTCAATATTCTATCAAACTGTTCAATCAATTGACTCCTTGGCATACTTTTAGACAAATCATTGGTTTGATATTCAGGTTTAAAGAGATATTTAGCATAGGCTAAAATCAAATCCATGGCTTTGAACCACTTTTCACCTGTAATGGGGATTCCTGTTGCAGCTGAGATAGAGGCTTTAGTCACCTCAAATTCTAAATCCCCAACCTTGGTTTTCCTGCCATCAAAATGTAATGCAAACTGTCTTGCTATGTCTAGATGGCCTCTCTACATATTATGGCAGAAAGAGAGGCATCCCACTCTTTGAAAGACCTCTCTTGCCATGGGATATATATCAAAAAGATGCATGTCCACAGGTTCTATCCTAACCACCTTTCCACCTTTGTGTGTCTTCCTTGATTGAGGAGTCTCCATGGTTTAGAATGAGAGATTTTAAAGTATTATGGGATAGTGATAACCATGAAGGCTTTAAATCGGGCTTCAAATGTACAAGGACGACCTTTTAAAACAGACTGATGCTAGTAAGCCAAGATTGACTGTGGGAATTACACCCTTAGATTTGTGCAGGTATTTGAGAGTGTATACAATGAGGGGGTAATCCAAAATTGTCCCTTTGCAACTGAGTGAAAACACTTGACTCCAAGATGAAAGGAAGTAGGGGAGGCATATAGGTTTTAAGCATCGCCTTTGGGTAGCATGACGCATACACAGAGGATAGGCTATTTAAGATCTTGCAATTTCAATGGATATGGAATACAACAGTAATCAGACCTAGATACATGCAATGAAGTTTACAGGTCTGAAAAAGAGGGAAGAAAAGGCTATCATGCAAAGACAAGTCCCTTACAACTGTGCAAGCTCAACAAACCAAAACCTGAGCACAAATTTCTTGTGAAAATTAATATGTACAGGAGGCAACACGGGATACCTATGGATTAGACACCTGTTGGAATCTTCAACTAAATCTCAGGATGAAATTGCAAAAGGTTTGGCCCTCGAATCTACTTCAACATCAAATTTGGTTGCATTGTTGTCAACTGATCAAAACTTGTGAATTTGTGCAGCACATCACTATTGAGTTTTTTCAAAATATTAAACCATTACCAGGGATTGTAAATGCAAGATATTGAAGGAATATTTAACCAAATCATGGCACTGAAAACAAGGAACCTGGAATCATTCATGGAAATCATGACTCGTGGTGGAAGTACGATGAATGGGAAAGGCGCTACAGAATTGGTTGATGAGTGGGCAGTGCTCCAAATCAAAAAATTATTGGACAGGTAAGCAAGGATAATGGGGCATGCCTACGAGGTCATGAGTGAGGAGAAAGGTATGTGACATCAGTATAGTCATGGGAGGGATTGACCTAGGGACAAGTCATGAAGGGAACCAAAAATTAATTCATGAGCTAAAATGGTTCTAATACCAAAAATCAATTTGAAGATCAAACTAGAGCTATGAATCGAAACTTTAATCATCTAATAGGATCTACCAAACATTAAATTTAAAGGGATGAAATTTAAAAAAAAAATTAAAATCTAAGGCTTAAAAATGTAGAAAATCCAGGAACTATCAGCAGTCTTCT
>JASDQU011403501.1:44652-57058 GCA_032191745.1 Picea mariana
AGTTTGCAGGCATACACGGGAGCATCATCGACAAAGCATTCTTGGATGCCCTTCAGTTGGACATCAGTATCCAACATGAGATTCGATACATATTCCTCACTAATCCTACATTCACCAAGTATACAGAAATGGACGAAGTGTATCGAAGACTGCTCAAAGTCACTGTGCCTAGTCATCTCAGATGGGAAGAACTCTGCGATCTGCTCGATTAGCATATGTGCTGTCCAGGTCCAGTCACCTGTCCAGTCAGATGAGGTCGTGCAAAGGCTTCATCAACGGTCTACCCAGAAATCAGCATGCATTTTCACCAAGTCATCAAGCAGTTCTGAGATTTAGGAGATTTGTTAAATTAGTTAGGCTAAAAATAGAATTAGCACGTCCTAATCATTTATGATAGGAATGTTTGTAATTTGAATTATAAATACTTCACCTTTCGAAGTGTTGGAGGTTGTTGATCTTCACACCCTAACGCTATCAGACTGTAACATTTTTGAAGAGATCTGTCATTAATAAAAAGGAGGCACTTTTACAGGATTCTTGCGTGTATTCACTGGTGATGTTTATTCTCTAAGTTGAATGTTATTCTTGCTTTGTGATCATATTGTTTTCTGAAACTAATCTTTAAGAGTAACAGATGTTGCAGGATTTATCTTGGATACCCTGTTTCTGACTCGAAAGATTTTAGTGTTTATCTTCTGGTGTTTTCAATTAAAGAATTCTTAACTGCTTCTTAGTTGAATTTATCTTTCTCATCTTTTCTTCTGTCCATCATTTAAGCTACTAAAAGATCCAGTGATTATATTATCTCACCCCATGGAAGTCTTCCTTCACGTTTCTGGTTGTATTTCATATTTTATTTAAACGCAGACCCCATAGTCCAATGGATGTTTAGACTATTTCAACCAATCCATAAAACACCTTTACAACAAAAACAACCTATTTCTTTACCTAGCCTAATATCTAAAATTGGAAACATAGCTAAATCATATAGAGAGATCCCTCTCTGAAGCTGGAAGGGCTAGATCCCAGCTTTAAAAGTGGTTGGATAAAGTTACCTTTGTAGATTTATTTTGTTTCAACCTCTAGGAAATTTACCAAGTGCTAACATGTACAAAGCGAGTGAGATTGGGACCAGAGTTTGGGAGGTGCCATATGCAAAATAATAATTGTCTCATCGAGGCAGGCATACCCTTGCTCGAGATGAAATAAATCATGGATGCCAATCAAATACACTATAGATCCATGTCATATAACTATATAAAGTGTAGCCATGAGCAATGCACAATGGATCTACATCTCAAAATATTATATATACATGTATAGTATCCATCTTCAAGAAGCCAACGACGCCTGATGGCTGGAGATGAGGTCTTCAGAGCTTGAGAAACAAATTCAAGATCTTCAAAAATCCGGTAGGAGTGTAATGTGAGTGTACAAATTCACTACCCAGAGGTCTTCGACGACTCGTCCGGGAACAAACAAGAGGATCTAGGTAATCAAGCATAGAACTTCATTGATTTCAAACAAGTAATTGATTGAACTTTAGGGATGGACAAGCATGAGGTCAAGAGACAAACTGCAAAAATGCCAACTCAATTTGGGTAAAAATTCCCTTGGACAATATCAAAAATGATGATCAGACTGAGGCATCAATACATTGACATGAGTTCACGATGTAGGAGGCAATGCAAACTCTCCATGTGTTCAGAAGGATAACTAAACGGAGGAGGACACAACTCTATGTTACGAGAACAAATTCCTAAGGTCATATTAAATCCCAAATCTTGACTAACAAACAGAAGGATGTGATTTGTCCAAGGGAAACTCATTGTGCTTCCATAGAAAGAAAATACTTTTCCCATCCTCTTTTTGGGGTATATTTTTTTTTTTTGTCTTTTTCAATATTTTGAAATCTTGAAAAATAATAAAAGAATGTTACATTACAAAGGAGGAACAAATGTCACAAGCATACTAGTTCCAAGCGCAAGGAACACACTAATTCTCATAGCAAGGAGACATGTGTAGGAAAAAGACACTCGGGAAAAAATCCTCCATGGTTCAAGGTGTCAGATTGCAGAGGCAAAGTGATACAAGGTTTGCATGTAAGGCATGCTTCAAAGGTTCAGTTGAGAGCCACATGGATCCGACATTAGGCAAAAAAAATGTAGGAATGCAACTGTGATTATCAAGACATGATGAAAACCCCCTCTAATGTATTTTTTACGAGCCCAAAGAAGGTAAGCTCGGTGTTTTCCATTTTTAGAGAGTCCGAAAAAGCATAAAAGAAGACTCCACTGGGGTACCTTTTTCGAAGATAGTCTATTCGGATCAAAAAAGGGATATAATACCACTAAAAAGATGTGTATTCAAAACCATTTTAATGAGTGTGACAAAGATAGGATCACTCAAAAATATTTTCAATTTTAAGGAGTTTGAAAATAGCTTAACTATGTACTCACTACCTTTTTATAGATTTAGTCTCCTTAGCCTGAAAAATTATAAAATCTACTTAGGAGAACTCTCCCGTCGAGATGAATCGCTTGAGGTGTACCTTTTTCCTCCTTAATCTACAGGCCAGAAAAAGGGGTAAACTCATGCCAATAGATGTTTTTCTGAACCATTTAACAAGTGTGAAAGAATAAGGTCACTTGACGATCTTTTCACTTTTAAGGAGTCTGAAAAGAGCTTAAATATGGACTTCATAAAGGATGTTCTTCTAGACCATTTTAACAAGTGTGAAGAAACAAGCCCACTCGATGATATTTTCAATTTTAGGGAGTCTAAAAAGAGCTTAACTATGGACTCTGTGAGGGTTCCTTTTTTGTAAATTTAGTCCCTCATGCCTGAAAAAGGGTTAAAATTATACATGAGAATACTCTTCTAGTGAACCAGAGTTCCTAGAGTATACCTTTGTTCATACAATTGACTGTCTGGACCGAAAAAAGGGTAAACTACCTCTAAACAGACATGCCTTCAAATTTGAGTTTGGCGAGCGTGAAGGGAAACAAGATCGCTCGACAATATTTTCATGTGTAGAGGGTCTGAAAAGGGCTTAAAAGAAGACTTGTTTTTTCGGAGTCCCGAGGGTGAAGCCAAGAATGATGGCATAGGCTCAAGCTTGTAATAAAGATAAGACTAAAAGGACTCCTGAGCCTAAATTCATTAAGGACGAAATGGACACCAAAATTCAACTAGGATCTACCTAGGGAATCCATGTGAAGGTAGGCTCTACCACTAAATTACGACACTTCTAGAGCAACAATGACAGTTCCGTGTCGCAATTCAGTGGGGTTGATCCTATGGTAAAGTGAAAAAGACAACAAGGTGCAACAAGTGGAGGTGGAATCCTAACTTAAATGCAAAAAGTTGGAAAAACTAATTTTCACCAAAGGAACTTAAAAGTGCCCCAAATCCTAAATCTTCGACGACTCGTCCGGGATGGACAAGCATGATGTCAAGAGACAAACTGCAAAAATGCCAATTCAAGTTGGGTAAAAATTCCCTTGGACAATATCACAAATGATGATCAGGCTGAGGCATCAATACATTGACATAAGTTCACGATGTAGGAGGCAATGCAAACTCTCCATGTGTTCGGAAGGATAACTACATGGAGGAGGACACAACTCTATGTTACGAGAACAAATTCCTAAGGTCATATTAAATCCCAAATCTTGACTAACAAACAGAAGGATGTGATTTGTCCAAGGGAAACTCATTGTGCTTCCATAGAAAGAAAATACTTTTCCCATCCTCTTTTTGGGGTATATATATATTTTTTTTGTCTTTTTCAATATTTTGAAATCTTGAAAAATAATAAAAGAATGCTACATTACAAAGGAGGAACAAGTGTCACAAGCATACTAGTTCCAAGCGCAAGGAACACACTAATTCTCATAACAAGGAGACATGTGCAGGAAAAAGACACTCGGGAAAAAATCCTCCATGGTTCAAGGTGTCAGATTGCAGAGGCAAAGTGATACAAGGTTTGCATGTAAGGCATGCTTCAAAGGTTCAGTTGAGAGCCACATGGATCCGACATTAGGCCAAAAAATGTAGGAATGCAACTGTGATTATCAAGACACGATGAAAACCCCCTCTAATGTATTTTTTACGAGCCCAAAGAAGGTAAGCTCGGTGTTTTTCATTTTTAGAGAGTCCGAAAAAGCATAAAAGAAGACTCCACTGGGGTACCTTTTTCGAAGATAGTCTATTCGGATAAAAAAAGGGATAAAATACCACCAAAAAGATGTCTATTCAAAACCATTTTAATGAGTGTGACAAAGACAGGATCACTCGAAAATATTTTCAATTTTAAGGAGTCTGAAAATAGCTTAACTATGTACTCACTACCTTTTTATAGATTTAGTCTCCTTAGCCTGAAAAATTATAAAATTTACTTAGGAGAACTCTCTTGTTGAGATGAATCTCTTGAGGTGTACCTTTTTCCTCCTTAATCTACAGGCTAGAAAAAGGGGTAAACTCATGCCAATAGATGTTTTTCTGAACCATTTAACGAGTGCGAAAGAATAAGGTCACTCGACGATCTTTTCACTTTTAAGGAGTCTGAAAAGAGCTTAAATATGGACTTCATAAAGGATGTTCTTCTAGACCATTTTAACAAGTGTGAAGAAACAAGCCCACTCGATGATATTTTCAATTTTAGGGAGTCTAAAAAGAGCTTAACTATGGACTCTGTGAGGGTTCCTTTTTCGTACATTTAGTCCCTCATGCCTGAAAAAGGGTTAAAATTATACATGAGAATACTCTTCTAGCGAACCAGAGTTCCTAGAGTATACCTTTGTTTATACAATTGACTGTCTGGACCGAAAAAAGGGCAAACTACCTCTAAATAGACATGCCTTCAAATTTGAGTTTGGCGACCGTGAAGGGAAACAAGATCGCTCGACAATATTTTCATGTTTAGAGGGTCTGAAAAGGGATTAAAAGAAGACTTGTTTTTTCAGAGTCCCGAGGGTGAAGCCAAGAATGATGGCATAGGCTCAAGCTTGTAATTAAGATAAGACTAAAAGGACTCCTGAGCCTAAATTCATTAAGGACGAAATGGACACCAAAATGCAACCAGGATCTACCTAGGGAATCCATGTGAAGGTAGGCTCTACCACTAAATTACGACACTTCTAGAGCAACAATGACGGTTCCGTGTCACAATTCAGTGGGGTTGATCCTATGGTAAAGTGAAAAAGACAACGAGGTGCAACAAGTGGAGGTGGAATCCTAACTTAAATGCAAAATGTTGGAAAAACTAATTTTCACCAAAGGACCTTAAAAGTGCCCCAAATCCTAAAAAGTTCGTTGAACCAAAAGTAAAGTGTATCATAAGATCCAATGAGAAACTCAAGAACTACTTTACATGATTTTCAAGCCATAAAAAATGACAAAAAGGGTTAAGAAATGACAAAAAGGGCCAAAAAAGTCTATAAATAGAATATGGTAGCTCATTATCACCATTGCAAATTGAGCATTGACCAAAAAGACAAAAAAACCCCTTTGTAAAAGAAGTTGATTTTGGGAGATTCAGTGGATGAAACGAACTTCCACTTGGACCAAGTAAGTACAACTAGCCCCTCTTGCATTTCCATTCTTTCTTTTTAAATTTCTTTTTGGTTTTGGGGGTGCACGCACCCTTAAAAAGGCCGGCCCTGTGTGTATGTGGGCTTTCTAAGCACAACCCGCATATGCACGCGGGAAAAGAATAATCTTCCCACGTACATACGTGACTGTGCCTAGTACATCTCGCGTACACCCTCAAACATATGAAAAAAAGTAAAAATGCATTATTTAACTCCCCTTTGAACTTGAAATTTTGAAGAATGTGTGTCCATTGGAGAGAGAGGGAGCATGAGGACATTGACATACTGGTCGAGGAAGAACCTACTACTTTCACCACATTAAAACAATGTTGGTTGTGAAAATTCTTCCGGTCTCCACTCATGAGGGCACAACCCAGGGTGCTGAATGCCTCGGTGGATTACTGGCACCCAGATGCAAAGGATTTTATCCTTGAGGAACAATCGTTGACTCCATTGACTGAAGATATTTATTTTTTGACTGGCCTCTTGAGGAGAGGGGAACCAGTCAACCTTCATGCTTTCCCCCCTGGGCCTCACAACATTGCCAAATTGATTAGGCAAAACTGCGAGGTCATAATAGATAAAGTGGGTTCCCAGGTATCGATCCACAAAATTACCAACCAATCACTAAAAGTGATAGTTTTACTTATTGAGTGGATCACTGGATCCATGACTTTACATCAGGCCTTCTGGGTGCATATGCATTGTGCAGTACAGTGCTTAAATGCACGAGTGTTTGATTGGAGAACAACCATGCTAGAGTACATGAAGAGACAACTCACAGAGGGTTGTGGGTGGAAAAACAAGAACTTTGGGTTCAAGACTATTCTGTGGTCTTTCTTCTTTGAGAGGGTACTTAGTCTTAGTCCATGAGACATAGTACATGGGTATGTGGCCTCCTTCCCGGCAGTGTGCATATGGACAACATTGCTACCATGATAGGGGGGAGGGAGGACCATTGAGGCCTTGGATGATACTTTTTTTGACTAGTGGTCTCGGAAGATTCCGGCTATAGAGGACTACCCCTATGCCAGGATCAACTTCTCCAGGGATCCTGACATGCCCGTACCTCCCGGAGTAGAGTGAGGAGAGTTAGGTACATTTTCTTTTTAAAAGTTTTTAATTTTTTAGTTTCTTTTTATATATATCATTTTTATGTATACCAAAGTACCTGACAACTTTGTATCTGTTATGTATAGATGTGGGACTAGTGTGTCCTGCTAAGTTTGCATGGAGTAGGCGCCGTCCATGACCAGAGGCATTACCAGCAGCAGCCGTCAGAACAACAACAAAAATGAGGGTACCTCCAACCGGAGAGGGTGAGAGAGTTTGGAGATGAGTAGAGAGGAACTTGACCGCACTCACCCGTATTGTGCCCATGGCTGAGATTGATGATCTCCCACCATCTATGCAGCCTCATGTTGTTGGGGTGCCATGGACCTAGGTCTAGCTATTTCGGCATTTGGAAAATGTTGTAGTCCACTATGGAAGGGCCAATAGGCCTCGTTCTTATATTAGGGTGGACCGTTTACATGCTGAGGACACTCTTTATATATTTTTGAGGGCATAAGCCCCGCGTTATATACTAGAATCCTTATTTTTTGAGGCGCTTACGCCCACCTATGTACTCTAATACTTTTGATATATATATATATATATATATATATATATATATATGTTTGTGTGTGTGTGTGTGTGTGTGTACATATTTTTTTCTTATGGGTTACATTTATTTACAAATGTATTTACATGTGTATGTGTGAGATTTTTCTTATGTGTGTGCAATATGCCAATATAATACTTGATTAGCTAGAGTATTTGTCATTTGATTCAATATCCTAGGAACATGGATATACGTAATGTAATCAAAACAACATTCTAAGAGACATACCCTACGGAATCGTTTATGTAGAGTAGGATCATAAATGTGGTAAACCCCATTTAACTGGGACACAACCAATTGTGCATCTAAGTAGACCCAAAGGTAAGAGATACAATGCCACAAGGCTTCACGAAGAAACTCTATTACTGCACTGTATTCAATGATGTTGTTTGTGGTGTCACCTAAAAAGATACCTCTAGAAGATAACAACTAGCCTTGAGGTGTGAAGATCACCGAAGCTGTAGAAGCAAGCCTCCGAGTGTGCCGGCTAGCACTGTTCATGAATCCAACGAACACGTCTGATTCACTTGACATCTACCATAGTGAAAAAGATGACATAAAAAATGACATGTCCATAAAACAAAAATAAAAAAATGAAAATGTATAAGAGATATACATATATACAATAAGTCACCCAAGGTGACCCGCCTACGAGTAATACTTCTTGAGATAGAGCCCATTTGTAGGCTCCGCTAAAGCGTTCCCTTCAAAATCAACCAGATGATAAGGGACCTTCTTTAATACCTCCTTCATGATGAACGGTTCAAACCACATGGGTTTGAACTTGCTTTCCCCCAGGGGATCCTTATCTTGGTCATAGACCAGGACAAGGTCGCCTTCAGCGAAAATCTGAGGATTAACAAATCGATCATACTGACACTTGAATCTTTTCTTATGAGCCTCATTATCCAAGGCTGGATTGCTTCGTTTCTCATCGAGATGCTGAAGATATAATAAGCATTACTCAAGTGGTGAAGTGTCTGGAAATAACTGTACTACCAACTCAAGAGATGGGATTTGACAGTCTATAGGCAAGACTGCTTCCAACCCATAAACAAGTTGAAAAGGAGAGAAACTAGTGGCAGTCTTTACAGACATTCGGTAGGCCCACAATGACGAGTACAACATCAAATGCCAATTTGAATTGGATGAATTGATCGTTCACTGTAGAATGGTCTTGAGAGACTTATTCATAGCTTCCACCTAACCATTCACTTATGGGTAATAAGGTGATGAGTTTTCTTGCCTCAAACCAAGATATGATGTTAATTTAGACATCATTTTTTTCTGAAAGTGATTGCCATGGTTAGTGACAATCTCCTTTGGGATTCTGAACCTAGATATTATCTGGTTATACAAAAAGAGAGTTTTTGTTTCGCCATCATCTTTGAATGTTGGCATAGCTTAGACCCAATTTGTAAAGTAGTCTACTGCTATGATGATATAACGGTGCCACTTGGCTGAAGGGGGGTGGCATGTAGTATAATCAATGCCCCACTTACTGAAGGGGCCAACTATGATGACATGAAACATAGGAGTAGGGTGTGCCCTCATCTTCCGTGAGAAGATCTGACATGGGTGACACTTCTTGACCAATTCAACGCAATCCTTGATTAACATCGATGAATAGTAACCAGCTCATAGAATCTTTTGGGTTGTTGCCAACCCAGAAAAATGACCACCACATGCTCCAGTGTGGCAGTCGTTAAGCACGAGTTCTGCTTCTTCATGAGTAAGGCACCGACGAAGGATGCAATCTACACCTCAATGATACAAAGTGGATTTGAGTATGAGATTGTTTTTTTCCTGATGGCATATACATTAACGCTCATCACAAGAAGCAGAGGCGAGGCACTTCAAATTTTTGATATATAATAGTATATCTCCATACCAGGGGTCCTAATATGAAATCATAAAATGATCTCCCTTAATCGGTGATTCATCGGGCGTAACATCACCTGAATCAATCGGAAGTTCCGATATAAGTTCTACAAAGACCAACGACTTTTTAGATTTCGCAGACACAAAATCCAAGTCAAATTTCTGGAGGATAACAATCCATCTACTGATATTTCCACCGATTACATGTCATGTCAATATGTATTGGAACAGATTCACGATGACAATGACGGTGGTATTGCGAAACGAGATATAGTGACGGAACCGTTGGACCGCATGTACTGCTGCTACCACAAGTTTTTCAACATGGGAGTAGTTGAGTTTTGGTCCAACCAGGCCTTGGATCAGGTAATAAATGACATTTTCTTCAATAAAATCATCCTCCTGAACCAAGACCATACCGATGGTCGACTCTACCGTGACCGAATACAATAATAAATATTTATTATAATTGGGTGGCAGAAGTAGAGGGGAAGATGTGAGGGCACGTTTCAATGCTTCAAAAGAGCATTGAGCGGCTTTGTCTTAATGAAAAGGAACTCCCTTATTTAGTAAACACATAAACCCTTTAGTGATCTCGACATAGTTTGTGATAAAACGCCGAAGAAAATTGGCTTTTCCCTGTAAACTCTAAAGCTGAGGGACTGTGCATGGGGGATGCGATTCAACTATTGCCTCAACCTTTAGAGGATCGACCATGTTCCCTATTGTTGACACTATAAAACCTAAAAGGTGACCCAACGTCACGCAAAAACTGCACTTGTTTGGATTCATGCGAATCCGATAGTAGCGACATTGCTCAAATATAAGTTGGAGGTTTGTGGGATGATCAGCTCTCTTTCCAGATCGTGATTCTAAATCATTGAGATACACCTTGACTATGTGTTTGAGGTCATGGAAAGAAAAAGACATGGCCCGATGAAATATGGCTCCAACTTTTTTCAGGCCAAAAGGCATCTTCTGATAAGCAAATGTACCCCACAGACAGAGAAACATTTTTTTATGCTGGTCTTCATGCTTAATCTGTATCTGATTGTATCCTAAAAAACCATCCATGAATGAAAATACCTCACAACTAGCGCATTCATCAACAATCTGGTCAATGAATGGGGTGGGGAAATTATCCTTTGGACAAGCCTTGTTCAAATCACGAAATTCCTTACATACACGAATTTTTCCCTACTTTTTGTTGACCAGAGTGGGATTTGACACCCATTGAGTCAACTGAAAGGGGTAGATGAAACAAACTTTGAGTAGTTTCTCTACTTCATCCTTAATAGTTGCTACTTTCTGAGGATTAACCGGATGAAGATTCTGTCGGACCGACTTAGAGTTAGGGTAAGTCGTGATTTCATGTTCGACAATTCTTGGATTGATGCCTCACATTTCCTCATAAGACCAGGAAAAAATGTCACAGAATTATTTAAATAAATTCGTATATTTTTGAATCTCCTCAGGGGAGCAGTTCACTCCGATGAAGACATTCTCCATGACACCAGGGGTTCTGGAGATGTTGATAGATATCGTTTTAGCAATGGTTTCTATATTACCTTCGGTATAAACTATGTGTGTAGCTAGAGGATTGATAGGACAAGACCTATCTCCAGTCATAGTTAACAAAAAATCTCCTGCCTCTGTTCTTCCTAACTCTGGGAGGAAATATGATCTGTGATGGAGATCATCCCAGGGTCTGTCCAGACCAGTAAATGTCTCTAAAATCTCTTCGTCAAAGAGAAATACCAAGTGTAAAGAATCAGTAGTGGAAAGGGAACCTTGAGCCTAGGCAGGCTCAAGAACTGGATCTAACTCCTGTGTGGGAGTCGGATCAGGGTTAACGAAATGATCTGAAAATGATAAAGACTTGTATTCTTGAAAATATTTGCAAATTTTAATTCAAGTGTTCTTATGCAAATGGACCAATTTTCAAACACAACTTTTATAGAAATTACACATTCAAGATGCATATAATTAGTAGAAAATAACAATGAACATAAAACACATAACACAACAAATGATAAAGGAGTTCACCCCTCTCTTGGGCTACATCTCCTAGTCCAGTTTCCAATGGATATTTTGTATTATTTGATCAAAGTTCTAAAATATGTGCTTTACAATGCTCAAAATTCCAAATAGATGGCTCCAATGGCTTCAGAATGTCCAAAAACCCCTAGCTGGGCTTTTTTGGCACCTGATTTGGCCAAAAATTGAAGAAGATAGGATTCCTGGAAGTTCCCCTTCAAACTTGCTATCTCTAGATTGCCAAAATGAACCTCTGCCTCCTCAACCTAGCCTCTGTGCTCATATTTGTGTTAAAACCTAGCACTGGGCGCAACCACAAAATGATGCGAACTGTAGGACAGTTAGGGCGTGCCTAGCTCCTAACCGCCAAAACCGTGGACATATGGGTCACCATGTGACCACGTGCACATACAAAAAGGCCAAGGTTTTAAATCTATGGAAATGTGCCAAGTGTCAAGTGTGCAGGCACCAATCACATTTGAAAAATGTGTGCGACAATGGTTATATGGTGGATATGTATATGACCGGGGCCCAGGGCTAAGCCCCAGCCCGGACCGCGCCCAACCATTACATATTACAAATTCAAATAAATTTTAAAACGTTTATATAATAAAAACCAATGGTTGGCACGCCAATTGTGCGGCCCTTCACAAAGCTCTTCCCCTACCCGAAGGTCATGGGGTCGAGTCCTGTCGACTACAGAAATTTTAAACCATAGCTAAGGTGACACGTGGTAGGCCTTGTTTGGGCCATGTGTCACGAATCCATTCGCCACCAATGCCACGTGTCAAGAAATGATTCACCGTCCAACTACTAACCAACACCTACCATGTGTCACACAGCCCTACTAACTCAGCATCTTCCATGTGTCGTACGGCCCTGCCACGTTAGCATCTGTACGAACTGTACAATCAGCACATTTTTTTTTGCTTGTTTGATGATTTGAACAGAATGCGATATCTCACTCATCCGATGTCCGTTTGAACCCAAACAAGTTGTGTTGGGCTCGTGACAAAGAGGCCTACGCACCCATTCGATTTGAAGTGATTTCGATCACTTTGAATTTTGAGCAAAATTTGATCCCTTGGATCACACCTCCCCATTGGAAAGATTTTGGACCTCCAAAAGACTATTTTCAGTCTATCTGAAGATGAGGGTATAATTCCCTCACCTTTCCAATCTCAATCCATTTGGCTTTGCTTGGATTTGTGCCTTTAAGACCAATTCAAAG
>JASDQU011403502.1:0-20831 GCA_032191745.1 Picea mariana
CCTAACCTCATCCATCAGGGGGCATCTGTTATCACTAAAATTTCGTCTGCACATGGCGACAAGAACTCCACATCATCTGCACATGGCGACAAGAAATCTACATCATCAAAACAACAATGAAGTCATTCATGGCACTGAATTAAGTTCACAGCATTCCAGAAGGGTAAAAAACTATACAAAGTAACCAAAAATCGAAGGGCGCTTTACAGCAGTAGGGTGCGCGCGTGTATGCGCGGGATAAAAACGTATAAGGAGCGCATGCGCGCCCGATGCACGCCTGTCCATACAAAAAGCCGTGCATTTTCTAATACAGCGCATTAATTTCCTAAGTCGGCCTCCCGACCGCCTGTGGACCGGCCCCCAAGACGATTTGACCCTCAGATCAGGGTCGGTTCTACAAATACGGTGAATTTATGGCTTAAGCGAACCCTAAACTGGCCTGTGTTTACACCGGAAACTAGTTACATGACCACCTGGAAATGGCTATAAAAAGAAGTGAAGGCTCATTGTTTCAGCAGAGAATTCAAAGTAGAGTTACGCTGTCCAGATGCTTCTAAGCCTAGTCTTTGATAACCAATTCATCAGCTGTGTAATACCGAGTTCTCTCACCACCCATTCCTGCTCTGCTCATTTTGTAAGGAAGGCATTCAATTGAGGATTCCCGAAGGACCTTCCGCTGGAGGGAAGAGGAACCATTATCCCTTTCTACAGCGTGTTCTATGGTTTTTGCTAATAGATCAAGCCTTGAAACCACTGGGAACTCCCTTGTCTCACATTTGAAGTTTTTGTTTATGGTTGTAATGTTATTTTTTTTTCAGCTGTTAGATAGATTTTATTCTGTTTGGTTTTCTGTTCTCTATTAACCCTTTTTGATTCACAGCATCCTGTTCTGCCTTGCTGAGCCCAATAGGGCATGCTAGTGCTCCCATTCTTGCTCACCCGACAACAATTCGAGCACGAACACCAATAGTGAGCCTAGCCAGTATTTGAGCTCAACATTATGTTGGGAACTCTATGGGGTAATGCGGTGGGTAATCCCTTAGGATAATATAACACCCTATTTTTTAACCTTTTCCTCAAGTTGAAAAATATAGTTTACGAGCTTCTAGTACTTAGTTCGCATGTCCTTGATTTTTTTGTCATTAGTTTCCATGTTGCAAGTATGGGACATGGGACCACATAAGATATCATTGAATTGTTATCTCGAACTTATCTTAATAAGGCCAAGTGTAATATCCCCAGGTAGAACCCCAGTTGTAATTATAAATTGTAAACATGTTTGATAGGTTGGTGAGCCGAGTTATAATAACCTAGAAGGATTATGTGTTTATTAGACCAGAGAGCCTAGATGCTAAGGCCATTAAGCCTAATTTTGTATATGTAAATACTCACATCATTAAATATAATTACATCGTTGTGTGTAGACCGACCATGAAGAAAGAGTTATGGGGAACTAAGCTCCACTAGGTAGGGAAAAGGAAGGGGCTAAGATTCTAGGAAAAGGGGATAAGATAGAGGGATTACCTCTAAGGGAATAATATTATATTATTATTTCCTAGAGGCTAAGGTTTGGACATAACCTATTTTGTCCTAGGTTCCTATGGGAAGGGAATGAATGTTAAGTGGTTTTTTCCTTTGACTAAGTTTTGGGAGATCCTTGGTCAAGTTTGACCTATTTTGGGACTTCGACAGCTTGTCGAAGATGGAGCGCAAGATGAACTAGAGATTGTGGGATCTCGGCCCCTTTTTGGGTCCTTTTTGGGATTTGGGAATATGTAATGGGTATGGGATGTTGGCCCATGGGTTTACCCATGTTTAGGCCTATTTTG
This sequence comes from Picea mariana, assembly GCA_032191745.1. Classification (NCBI taxonomy): domain Eukaryota; kingdom Viridiplantae; phylum Streptophyta; class Pinopsida; order Pinales; family Pinaceae; genus Picea; species Picea mariana. The sequence continues at coordinate 1,830 of JASDQU011403502.1, forward strand.
TAAAGTATAAATAGATGTCTAAGCAATGTAAGGAAGGGGATCTATGTGATCTAAGGCTGATAAGCTAAGTGTTAAGTGCAAGTAGGGTTTGTAAACACTTTGTGCATACTGTGAGAGACTTGCAGAGCTAGGTGCAAGTGGTTGTAGAAAGACTGTGAAGGGATTTGTGTTGTAACACAAAGAATAAGGATCTAGTGAGTTGGACATATCTTTTGTCCTATTCGGAATAGGGTTTTGAGGCTCTATGCATGTAACCTGTTGAAGAAGCTAATAAAGAAGAAGAGTTGGTGGATGTAGCCCCAGGGTGGGGGTGAGCCACATAAATATTGTGTTATTCTGCTCTGTGCAATGTCCTAGTGTATTTGTGTGTTATTTGCTAAGTGTTGGATAAATATAGATAGCTAGATTTGTTTATGCTTTGTGCTTATGATGAATCTAGATGCTAGATCTGACATAGGTGGATGTTCTTAGTGCTTGAATCTGCTAGATCTGATCCATTTAGTTATGCTAAGTGCTTAAATACATTAGATTTGGGTGAATGTTGTGATGCTCTATTTTATATGCGGATTAGATATTGGTTGAATAATGATGAACTGATGGTGCTAAGTGCTCTATTAAGCATTATAATCACATATCTGTGTCCCATCTAAGGTTGTAGACACCTAATTCCTACAACCACCCCTTCCTCTACCTCAGGTGAGACTTCATCTTCTTTGCAGGTGTTGTCAAAAGGGCTGGTAGTTAGGGTTTTGTTGGTCCATTTTTGTAGCATTGAACCCTGGGTCTTCCCATGTGCCAACAAATGGTTCTGTTGCCAGGACCTGAAACTATGAACTGATGAAGAAGAAGCTTTGTGCAAAGATCTAACCTAAAACTGCAATTGCTGGGAACTGAGGAAGAAGAAGCTTTGTGCAAAGATCCAACTTAAAATTGTGAAAGCTCTGTGTGTAGATCTATTTCTCTAGTGCACAATACTCTACTTAGTATGACAAGCTCTTTTCTAAAGAAAAGAAGTCATATATGAAGAAAAGAGGTCAGATCTGAAGAAAATAAGTCAGATCTAAAGAAAAGAGGTCAGATTTGAAGAAAAGAGGTCAAACCTGAAGAAAGAGGTAAGATCTAGACCCTTTGTGCTTTGAGAAAGGTAAAAGTGAGAATTTTTTCTTAAAGAGGTAAGATCTGCAAGCTCTGTGCTCTGATAAAGGTAAGAATAGTGGAAATTTATAGATCTGAAGCCTTTTTGCTTTGTAGAAGTAATATTAGTGGAAATTTTTGTTTCAAAGGTATGAATCTAGGTATGTTGGATAGATTCTATCCTAGCTTGAAAAATAGGGTATTAATAGATGAAAGAAGATTTGATATGAATAGTGAAAAATATGTCATACCTATGTATAGAAAGAATGTTTGGACTAATAAGTGTATGCAGGATCCTAGAAAGAAATGTTTGCAGGTTAGCTACCATGATCCTAGTGCGCAGTACAAGAAGACTGGGGATCATTTAAATGAAAGAGAGGATTAACCCTCTGTTACAATTGTAGAAAATCCAGACATCTTGCTAAGGAATGTACTGGGAGAAGACCTAGTTTTCTTTGTTGTAAAGCTCTATACCATGAAGTATTGGATTTCCCTAGAATGATTTATAAGGTTGAAAGAATGAATATGAACCAAGAAAACCCTAAGGCAGATCCAGAAACTAAGATTATGACAGAACCCCAGGAAAAATCATAGAAAGTATTGCTACAGATAAGAGAAACCCTGAATGATCACCGACATGTCAACTTATCAGAGATCTTCAAAGAAAAAGAATGTCTTGAAGCAAGAATAGGAGACTTCGACATTGACCGTGTTCTAGATGAGGAAACACAGGTGAATATCATGACAGAGAAAACTTGGGAAGCTATAGGGAGACCTTCTATGATTTATTCATTAGGAGGAATAGGACTATTCAAAGGAAAGTTGATAAACCTATGAGGAAAGCTCACCTAGATACCTATGAATGCCAATGGAACTTTGACAGAGGAAGATTTTGAGATTGTTAAATTCAATGAGACTAGTGCCCCATTTACCATGCTACTAGGGAAACCTTGGATTGAAAGAGATCAGACCAGAAGGAAAGAAGAAGAAAAATTTTTAGAGCAACAGAAGCAAGAGTTAAAATAATTCATGACTAGAAGGATCACATACTTGATTGAAGAACAAAAGAACGGATCAAAGCTATTTAACACCAGAAACCCAGATGTCGAAGTTGCAAGAACACTAGAAGAACCACTAAAGATTGAAGTACCTATTCCAGATGAAGAAGAAGGATTACCCTTGAATCTTAGGAAAGAATCTCAACAGCGCGAAGTAAATATGCGAAAAGAAGCTAAGGATCAAAACGAAAAAATGCATACCGAGACAAAGCTCAATAGAAAGAAGGCTAGAAATCTAAGTAAGAAGAAATATAAGATCGACAAGTTGCAGAAGATTCCAAAGGAAACCTCGCAGAAGGAAAATTTGAAAAATTGGAGCTTTGATGGGATATCAGAACAACGATGCATGGCACTTCGCCATGGAGAAGTAATATAACCATTAGACCAAGGCTCCGAATGGGCAGAAAGACATTTATGGACAGACATCTCTCCATCCGACCATTGGGACTGCACCACAATGGACAAAACCAAGTTAATGAGGACTTCATACCCATTGCAAGTGACCCGTTTCCAAGTTACCTATTTATCCCACCACGCCACACACCGAGAACACTTTTCCCAATTAAGAATTTGATCCTGCAGACTAAATTGATTTTATACAATTATCATCGCGCTCTTGCTCTCTATCTCATTAATGTGTCTGAGTTACCCCCTGAACCCAAGATTGTTAACCCCGAGTGTGTATGTCAGACGAGTTGAGTGCTACAGAGCAAGATGTTGAAGAAGTTATGATCGACCTCATGACTGACAGAGTCATGTCGATGTCTATAGGTGTACAAGCATCATCCACGAGAGGATTGCCAGCCTCTCCATCCACTGCTCACGGAGTCGGACCATCTCGACCATTAGATGAAAATTGAACCAAGCACAGGGATGATATAGCGAATGCTAAATTGATCCTGACCATATTACCCTCCTATATACCACCTCTGAGAGGCACAATAAATTGAGATAACGTGCCCATAGATTTCAAATACACCTTGGTCACTGCGTATCTCCCGAAGGGGATACATGTAGTTCGAGTAGATCAAGATAATATTGTAGCATTGAATTTTAGTGACTTCAACATCGGAGATCGCAAAGTTTATAACATGCTCTCCCCACATAAGTACTTAACTAAGACTAAGGGGAAGAATTTAAAGATAATCCCCTAGTCATGGACTATGAACCTCGCACAGTCCACCCTACTCAATGTTATGAAGATTCCCCACTTCGAACAACACCAGGAGGTAAATTCATGTGTCAAGCTACTATTGTCTTGTTACCATGGAGGTTATTTGTGGCTAACCTGTTGTATAACATTTGACCCAATGATGATCAATCGGATCATGGGGTTGAGTGTGCAAGGACCCGATCCACAAGATTTTTACCCTGGAAAAGCCATGGATCACACTCTAGCACAGCGGATCAAGGAAACTTATGGCAATGTCGAGAAGGGAATGTGAGGCTACAAGGTAGCTTCTATCTAGAGTGGCGTAGTGCACCTCTCCTTTCAATTGATTGCGGGGAAGTTAGTCTGAAAGAACCGACCTACCCAAGTCATCAGTTTTGTAGTCGACCTCACAGGCAAGTGCACGAAAGGCCTTCAGATGAATTGGGTGAAGTACCTAGTGAACTAGTTGGAACTTGACTGCAGGGAAGCATAGGATCAAGGATATGAGTTTCGTTTCAGATAGCTCTTGATCCTTATAGCTTTTATTTCCTGTGAGTTGCTGGAAGGTGCGACCTTCCCGGATATGGAACCTTTTGAACCACTAGCTGTGAAGTTCAGTACGCTATGGTATTCCAATGATATGAATAAACAGTGGTAGTCGAATGTTGTTTTTCATACCTACTACAATCAGCTGAAGGTAGCCATACATTCCGAGCCGCACATGATTCCAAACACTCTACATTGGTTCATGCCTCTGATGAAGTTCAGCGTAGATTGACATTTTACTTACATCACAGCACGTGCTGACGAACACAAGCAATAGATTCATTCATACTACAAGATGACGGAGGAGGACTTGGAGGAGATCACTAAAGACTGGTCAACGAATCTCCTTATCCTAGCAGACCCTGTGGAGATATCCGACATCGACAGTCTAGAAATTGTGCATGATACACTTGGACCTAGCAGGATGCAGAAGCCTGAGGAAGCCCAAAGAGTAGATAGCGCATCTTAGAAGACTACCTCCATATCACCAGAGCAAGGAGGTGATGGTGAAGAGTTAGGTGAAAAAGAAGTCAAACAGAAGCAAGGAGATGAGGTTGATCCCCTGAATAAGAGGAAAGTTTCACCTCCAAAACCTTCCTCCCAGAAGAAATCGAAGACCACCATGACCAAGATGCAGACAGTCCTCACCTTCGATGACTTCGACTTCCTCATAGCAGCCCTGCAAGATGCTTCACTGGAAATAACATAGAAACATAAAGCAAAGCAAGAGGATATGTATGATCGAATTGAGACTGAACTCTGAGGGGTACAAAAGGCCCTACAATACAGCCATGCAGTCTCCACTACATTCGGAGAACTAGAATTAGGAGATGAACCAACTCAACTCCACCATTTAGACAATATAGTCGAAGATCGCCTTCGATGAGCATGGGAAGAAACAGTGCAAGCCACTTGGGATTTGGCATAGGTACAAGGGGTACTCGTAGAGAAACACAGTGCTGCAGAATGGGAAAAGCTTGCTCTACAAGCAAAGTTTGACAAAGAAAACGCACAGATACAGCAAGAAAAGGAGCAATTGCTCGTGGAGCAACTCGAAGTAAAGGAAGTGGTCAATAGAGCACTTCGCTCTGTGACATTCGTAGAAGTAAAGGCCAAAGATCGACACAGCAAATCGTGCAACTTGAAGAAGTGATCCAACAACTACGGCAATGCATCACAGACTTGGAACTACGCACAGTACTTGAGACCCCACAAGATGTAAGAGACCAACGAGAAGAAACCACGCAGAGCGTAGTTGAAAGGCTAAAATCTCTTACCCTGGAATGTAAGCAGCTCACTGATCACAGTGCCCAGACCTATGAACAACTCACAGAGAACCTAGAATTGAAGGCACTGGAGTCGCAGCTCCAAGAGGTGAAGTATCAAGCCAAAAAGATACAGGCGCGGTTGAAGCCCCTGTCAGCTGTGGAAAGAATGAAGAGATCCCAAGAACAGTGGACTGCCCAGCAACAGATCCACACTATCCAAACCAGATTTATGGAGGTCACTCAGAAACTCCAACCTGTACAACAAAAGGCTTACCAGTTGTTTACAGAGATAGAAGCCCAAGGAGCAGAGCTAGAGCAGGTTGTTACTACAGCTGAACATCATCTAGAAGGACCTATTAATGATGCACTCATCCAAGAATTCGATGAATAGGAGGCCATATCACAATAGCAAGTCGAAGCAGCTTGAACCAATCTCGAGGCATTCGAAGCAGAACTAGGCAAACCAAAGTGACTCGGGATGAGTCACAGGTGAGTGTTGGGGGCATGTTGGCCCTTGACCAATTTTTGGGAGATCCTTGATCAAGATTTACCTATTTTGGGACTTTGACAGCCTGTCGAAGATGGAGCACAAGACGAAGCAGAGATCACGGGATATCAGCCCCTTTTTGGGTCCTATTTGGGATTTGGGAGTATGTAATGGGTATGGGATGTTGGCCCATGGGTTTACCCATGTTTAGGCCTATTTTGTAAAGTATAAATAGATGTCTAGGCAATGTAAGGAAGGGAATCTATGTGATGTAAGGCTGATAAGCTAAGTGCTAAGTGCAAGTAGGGTTTGTAAACTCTTTGTGCATACTATGAGAGACTTGTAGAGCTAGGTGCAAGTGGTTTTAGCAAGATTGTGAAGGGCTTTGTGTTGTAACGCAAGGAAGAAGGATCTAGTGAGTTGTGCAGATCTTTTGTCCTATGCAGAGTAGGGTTTTGAGGCTCTATGCATGTAACCTGTTGAAGAAGCTAATAAAGAAGAAGAGTTGGTGGACATAGCCCCAGGGTGGGGGTGAAACACATAAATACCGTGTTATTCTTCTCTGTGCGATGTCTTGATGTATTTGTGTGTTATTTTCTAAGTGTTGGATAAAGATAGATAGCTAGATTTGTTTATGATTTGTGCTTATGATGAATCTGCATGCTATATCTGACATAGGTGGATGTGCTTAGTTCTTGAATCTGCTAGATCTGATCCATTTAGTTATGCTAAGTGCTTAAATAAATTAGATCTGGGTGAATGTTATGATGCTCTGTTTTATATGTGGATTAGATATTGGTTGAATAATGATGAACTGATAGTGCTAAGTACTCTATTAAGCATTATAATCATAGATCTATGTCCTAGCTAAGGTTGCAGACACTTGAGTCCTACAACCACCCCTACCTCTACCTCAGGTGAGACTTCATCTTCTTTGCAGGTGTTTCTGAAAGGGTCGGTAGTTAGGTTTTTGTTGGTGTGTTTTTGTAGCATTGAACCTTGGGTCTGACCCCATGCCAACAAGTGGAGAACATGTAGCTTTAGGAAGACATGTGTCAACCTGGGCGCATGCAGTTTTAGGTGGGAAAGTCAGTTCGTTGGGTTTCCTTCTCCATGGTGGGAAGACTCTCGACCCTTTCATGCAAGAAGACAGAGAGAGCCTTCACATAGAAAAACTTTTTTTTCCTCCATTGTTGACCTCTGAAACCTCGGGGGCACACCGTGTTATGAAGCTAATTGTTTTTTCTTGGGAAGCATAACATGACTTCATAGTGCCTGAGCTAGTTCGCACCTTAGCCATTTGCTACCCACATCTTCTCTGGACTGGTGTGGCTTGATGTCATTACCAGAGCCCATACTCGATCTTGATACTGTGGTTACTCTCTAGACTTAGAAGTTGGATAATCAGGTTGTCAGTCTTGTGAGCAACTCTCTCCAGGTGAGAGAGTGTGACGAGGAAGTGATATTTCCTCGAGGATGTCCAATAGCATCTACAAAGCTCTGAGAATGCATGATCCAGCCTGTTGTTGAATCCCTAAAAAGGGAGGTGTGGCAGTTTATGGACTGTGTGACAGTGAAGGTGTACACTCCTGGGGTGGAACAAGCATGTGGGGAATGAGATTCTGTGAGTTGTGGGTGTAAGTGGCTCCTTGGAGGAATTCCTTCATTTTGAACTATGTGACTTCCTTGTCGACCTTTTCTAGCCTAGAAATCCCTTTCCCGGTGGAGTTTAGTCCCAGCTCGGGGGTGACGCACTGCCGAGAGTGATGAGCAGCGTGGTCTATGGCTAGTAGGTTCGTGGAAGGTCTGCACGTAGTTGTGGTCTTATATTAAAAGATAAGTGCCAACTCTATGTTCATTTACATGCTATGTAATTGTACATGTGATATAATTGATGAATAATTCCTGGATATATTGTATATGTTGTATGTGTAGGCTTATTGTTATTTCCACATTAATCTATGTATTATTAGAATATGTCGTCTGTATATGATTATATATAGGTACATGATAATTGTCACTTCTATGTTTATATGGGTGTGTATGATGTTTCTACAAGTATCTCTATGTGGAATAGCCCAATAGATTAAGGTTGGGGATGTCACATAAAGTATTAGAGCATGAAAGTTTCTTGTGGTGGCATGGTCCGACCTGTTGATCTATGGCTCGAGATGTCACAAATTGGTATCAGAGTGAAAAGTATGTTTATGAGTGATGTTTCACGGCCTATTGGTGGTTGGGGACATTAAAAATTAGTATTAGAGCATGAAATTTTCTCGTGCTTGCATGGCTCGGCCTGTTGGTCTATGCCCTGGGATGTCACAAATTGGTATCAGAGTGAAAAGTATGTTTATGAGTGATGTTTCATGACCTATTGGTGGTTGGGGACATTACAAATTGGTATCAGAGCCATGGTTTCAACACTAATACTAGATGGGCCAGGAAAGTGGAAGTTGAAGAAAAGGTTTCAGAAAGGAATTGTTGTCGAAATGGACAAAATTGAAGTTCAAAGCCCAGTTTTCGACACTGAGCCTGAATTGGGCCATATAAGTGGTTTTGGAAGAAAAAGCTCAGAGAAAATTGTTGTCGAGAGGGACAAAATTTGAATTTCAAAGCATCCCATAGTGACAAGAGAACATAGTGGCCTTGTTTGGAAGCTCAGGAGGTATAGTGGTTCAAGTAAGACAACAGAGAAAAGATATTGCAGTAACCGTGGGTTTGGAACCGCAAGGTTTGAAGTTGGGTTGTAAGATCTGCGCAGGGGAAAGGCCAACGATTTCCATCCATCAGATCTGGAAAAAGGTGCATGAGATTTAACCTCCAAAGTCCTTAGGACTTCGTAACTTCAGTGAATTTTATGGGTTAGAGAGCCAAAGGAGACAAATATTTGAAGCTCCGAAGTCCCAGAGTGGATCTACATTGCAGATCCAGGGAGAATTTCCTGACCGTTGGATCGGCCGAAGACAGATCAGAACTGTTAGTTCAAGCCAAGAGAAAGAGGTAAGGTGCAATAGTGAAAAATAGATATCAACCATCATACTTGTGCACAATTTATTGTGAGTCATAGATCTCACAGCAGTTCGGGAGTTCGACATTTTAGAGAAATAAAGTATGCTAGTATGAAAACTCTTGAAGCCCGAAGTCCTAAAGTCCAAAGTTAATATGGAATGTTCATCAAAAAGGGGCATGTGTCCGCAGATCAACATATTCGAGAGTTCGGTGTTCGGGACAAACAAAGTATGCTAAGGATAAAAATCCCTAAGTCCCAAAGTCTGGAGTTGATCTGGACAGTCCATCAAAAGGGACGTGTGTCAAAAGATCAGCTTTTTCGAGAGTTCAATGTTCGGGAAAATTGGAGTGTGCTACTATGAAAATTCTCGAAGCCCAAAGTACCGAAGCCGAAGAAAAAAAATGGCATGGAATAATGACATCAGTAGTGTTGATGTGGACCCTTCCTAGGCATGCCACATTCCACCACCTTAATTGTTGATAGTTTTACCATGTGGACCCCTGAAAGTAAAGAAATTCGAGAGTTCGACGTTCGAGAGAATTGGAGTTTGCAAGTGTAAAATATTTCAAAGCCCAAAGTCTCGAAGTGACATGACCTGCTGACGTCACCAGCGATGACATGGACACATGGGATGTGTGCCATGTATTAGTGAGTTAAGAACCTTTGGAATATAGAAATTCCAGTTAGAATGTGACATGTGTCACCCATCGTATTGGGCCACATGTCCTCTTCTAGTATTTCACCATGTGGCACTCTTCTTGAGCATGGTTAGTGGGGCCCATGATGGTCAAAGGGGACATCTGGCATCAGATCCCAAGGTCCAGAGACTTGAAACTCTAGAAGAAATTGTTCATGATGGAATGGGAGGAAGAAATCCCCGAAGTTTCATAGCGTCAAAGTAACGTAACATGATGACGTCCAAGGGGTGACATGGAAGTATTCAGAGATTCGTAGTTCAGGATTTTTGGGGTGTGCAGATGTGAAATCCTCCGAAGTTCTGGAACCCTGAAGCTCTGAAGTCCCAAATACTAGAGGGTCAGAGTTAATCTCAACCGTTGATTGGAAAATGACACTTGGAAATAGATGCAATGGTCCAAAAACTTGGCACTCCAGAAATATTGAGAGTATGGACAGTCCAGAAACCCTAAAGCCTGGATTTCTGTGGTAAATATCAATCATTGGATGCTGGGAAGCCGAGGATCATTGATCCACCCCACTTTATGATTTATCCAATGCAACACTCTAGGAGATTTTTTGTGATGTTCTTTGGAGACCGTCGAAGCCTGGAGTCCCGGAGTTCTTGTCCACCGTATATCTAAACAGAGAATGTGGACCATAGATCCACCGTTCTTCTTGAATTCACCAGTTCAATGTTCTGTGATGTTTTTGATGTGAGGAAATGGAAACCTCCAAATTTCTAGAACCCCAAGGTGCTAAAGCTCCAGATAAGATCCTATCAGACTAGAGATTGGTCACAACCGATGGTCACATGAGATTGGGGGCCAAAGAAAGAGGGTTGGTTCCCAGAAATTGTTTTTTTTAGAACGGAGAAGGGCTTAGAGATAGAGCCTGTGGGGTCCATGATTGAACAAATCTATATCGAAATAAGTAAAGAAGGTATGTAAACCCAAATAGAGGATCCAACAAGGATACAAGAGCTAATTTGACTCTGTGAAATAAAAACAATCGTACAAAGGTCGCCTTCCAGAAAGCACCATTGTGGAAACAGTTATAACTTTTTACTTATGATTCTGAATTGAGAAAGGAGGCATCAATGGAAAGTTCTTGGAAAGAGGATTCCAGGTATTCATCCATCTGCGATACATGATAATGCATGAACCATAATTTCATATGGAGATGCAAAGAATGGGAATAAGGAAGGAAGGTTTTATGGAATATGAAAGAGAAGAGAAGAGTACAAGAAAACCTCAAGTATTAAAGTATTCAGTCAAGAAAGGGTTGAAAGGGATGAAGGAGTTCATTTCCAAAGAGTATCTAGATATTGAAGATGCAAAGTCTATAAGACAACATGTTTGGAATTATAATTCATCCAAATATGAGTTAGGATAGTAGGATCCAGGGAATAAATGAAAGTTAAAGGTTAATATCAACTGTGTATTGGCTGTAAATGCAAAGGGAAGCCAAGGGTGATTGGCTAGAAAGTGATCAGGAAAGAAATTATCATGTAAAGTGGCTACAATGAGAGCAAAAGAAGATTCAAGAATCTAGGAAGAATTTAAAACTTCTGGGATCAGCAAGGAAAATTTTTATAGGGAGAAAGAAATTTCAACAATTTTTGTCGCAGCAAGTATGTTATGTCTTGTTGGGACAGCTAAAGAAAAAATTTCTTGCATGTTTGCAAAGTGTTGTTGATGATGTTGTTGCATATGGAAGGAAGCAACAAAAAGCTAAAGTGTTGGTTATAAGTATTATAAAAGAAGCATGAAATCTTCTATTGTCATCGACTAATCAGGTAACATCAAATTCATTTAATGGCATCTATGCAGGTAAGTATTCTCTTTTGAAATTATGTTACATAATTTCCAAAGGGAAATTCAGGTAAGAATTTTCTCTGATTGAATTTTTATGATACATAGGATAGTATTATTTGAATGTATTAACATGAATAAGATACCACTAGATGTGGTAAAGGCTAGAGGCATGTCATACTTATCAAAGAATTTTAACTTTTGAATGCACACATTGACATAGTAGAATGTCATGTTAATTTGGTTATGAGGTAATAACCAAAGAAATAAAAGATAAGAACTTGTTATAGGAATGAATGCCAGTAAAGTTAGTCATGTATGAGACCAGGACAGGGTTGGATATGGAAAATTATGGATATGGAAAGGTTACGAACAACACAGGTACCAAAATATTCCTACATTTAAATAAAACTTGGACTGCAACCTTTTTGCTAACACTAATGAATGCCACATAATTGTATTCTTGGTGTAGTGTTCGGGTCGAAAAGGAAGGCATCCAATTAATTGGGAAAACAATAGGAAGTGTGTGGGGAATGTGTCAGGACATTGGCCATAATTACAACTTATGTATGGTGAGATACATGACTGATATAAAAAGCATTATGTAATTCAATGCAAGATGCATTGAATAAATATGCATTGAGAATTGCACTTGTCCATAGTAAGTGATAGAATTGTATACGTGAATGCATTTGTTGAATGTGTTTTGTAAGTACATGCATATATATTATTGCATGGAAATAATTGTTACTAACAACTGTAATGTTGTTAACTCATGAAGTTAAGGACATTTCAGGATTTTTTAGATATTGCAACAGAAAAGTTGCAAGTCAAGTAGTCATGTAAGCATTTACTACAAAAAAAATTTATGTTCAAAAAAAAAAAAAATTAAAAAGAGAGAAGTAATGAACCTACAGATATTAATTATGAACATGCATATGCATAGAATGATGATTCATTCTATTTTATTAAATTGTTTGGTAATTATGATTGAATTGCTAGGTGCAAGAAATTCTAAGATCATTGCATATCGTTTTGTACATATTACAATTGAATTATTATCTATAGTAAATGCTAACAATTGTTGGTTGTATGCAAGAGGAAGCATTGCGGGAAAAATGGTATGCAGTTTGGTTCTTGTGGAAAACCACAAGGAAGGCTACACTCCTAATATGGCAACATACAAGAAGAATTATGAAATAGATTCTCATGTTTTGGGGAAATGTTGATTCCCTTTTGAACTAAGTTTGAGTTCCTAAATGAATTCTTTTATGTTCTCCCATGAAAAATGCATGTGGGTGATGCAGATGAGATGATATTGATTAAATTTGGAATGTCAACTACAAAGAGTAGCTCGGGGAAGATGTTGATTGGAGACAACAGATCTTACCCTATGTATCCCCAGTGGATTTGGGTATGTGTACACTTCTCCTTGGGTTTCCTTGGAGATGGCTGGAGCCCTAGAGGGAGAAGTGTGGGGACAGGTTCCCCGGTATGAGGCATGGAGGGTACCTGGAGATCTCTGAGGGCAGTTGGAACTCCTGGAGCCATGGTGCTCTGAGACTTCCTATCTAGCCTATGCTAGAGCCCTAGAAGGAAGGTGCACACTACCTTGGGTTGTACAGGAATGTGGGGAATGAGAGATTGTTGGTTGGAGTGTTGTTGAGGTTTGGTACCTTGGCATAGACCATGTTGATATGGATTATGGACCGTGGCTATCTTGGGAATCCATTTCCCTAATGGATTCATAGCCCTGCTCAGGGGTGGAAGGTATTCTCAATCAAAAGATAAGTATGAATTCTCTATTCATTGTATGTTGTTTATCTTGTATACAGGTTATAATGTTATTAGAATTGCTTATATATATATATATATATATATATATATATATATATATCTTGCATGTATGTTCTAATGTTGCTTATTAATGAATAGGTGTATGGTCAGAGTGTTTATGTATGTAGAGTCATAGCCCTGCTGATAGTTTATCAACAGTGAGATCTAAGGCTGGGTGGAACGTCGTGGATCTACAACTAGTCGGTGCTTTCAATGAGGTTTAATTGATGCATGTAATAATGAACAATGAGCTAAATGATTTCCTGAAGCAGCTCTATGGAATAGAGCAATTGAATTTCATCTGCAGTATGAACACCAAAAATGGTGCTTGAAAGTAGAGCACCAAGTGGATAACAAGCTTCCAATAGCTAAAGCTTCAATCCTTTTGAAGAATTTTTGAATTGTATCTGTATAAACAAGTTGCACTAAGGACAATGAAAAAATAAGAGGAGAGGATTGTAATATCCCCAGGTAGAACCCCAGTTGTAATTATGAATTGTAAACATGTTTGATAGGCTGGTGAGCCGAGTTATAATAAGCTAGAAGGCTTATGTGTTTATTAGGCAGGAGAGCCTAGATGCTAAGGCCATTAAGCCTGATTTTGTATATGTAAATGCTCACATCATTAAATATAATTACGCCGTTGCGTGTAGAGCGACCATGAAGAAAGAGTTATGGGGTACTAAGCTCCACTAGGTAGGGAAAGGGAAGGGGCTAAGAGTCTAGGAAAAGGGGCTAAGCTAGAGGGCTTACCTCTAAGGGAATATTATTATGTTATTATTTCCTAGAGGCTAAGGTTTGGACATAACCTATATTGTCCTAGGTTCCTATGGGAAGGGAACGAATGTTAAGTGGAGCTCATGCAGCTTCAAGAAGACATGTGTCAACCTGGGCACATGTAGTTTTAGGTGGGAAAGTCAGTTCGTTTGGTTTCCCTCTCCATGGTGGGAAGACTCTCGACACTTGCACGCAAGAAGACGGAGAGATCCTTCATGCAACCAACCTTTTTTTTCCTCCATTGTTGACCTCTGCAACCTCGGGGGAAAACAACACATTGTGTTATGAAGCTAACTATTTTTTCTTGTGAAGCACAGCACGACTGCGTATTTCCTGAGTCAGATCGCACCTTAGCCATTTTTTGTTGCTACCCATGTCTTCTCTAGACTGGTGTGGCTTGATTTCATTACCAGAGCCCATACCCAATTTTGTTGTTTTGGTTACCCTCTGGACTTAGGATCTAGATGGAAGAAGCAGGTTGCAAGGCCTGTGAGAAACTCTCTCCAGGTGAGAGAGTGTGTTGAGGTAGTGAGCTCTCTTGGAGGAAGTCCATTAGTAGCTATAGAGCTCTGAGAATTCTTGATCCAGTCTGTTGTTGAAGCCCTAAAAAGGGAGGTGTAGCAATCGATGGATTGTGTGATAGTGAAGGTGTACACTCCTGGGGTGGAACATGCATGTGGGGAATGAGATTCTATGAGTTGTTGGCATAAGTGGCTACTTGGAGGAATTCCTTCCTGTTGAACTATGTGACTTCCCTATCGACCTTTCCTAGCCTAGGAATCCCTTACCCGATGGAGTTTAGTCCCAACTCGGGGGTGACCCACTGCTAAGAGTGATGAGCAGCATGATCTATGGCTAGGAGGTTCATGGAAGGTCTGCACACAGTTGGTGGCATTCTATTAAAAGACAAGTTCCACCTATATGTTCATTTACATGTTGTGTAATTGTACATGTGATATAATTGATGAGTAATGCCTAGATATATTGTATATGTTGTATGTGTAGGCTTACTGTTATTTCTGCATTAATTTGTGTATTATTAGAATATGTCGTCTATATGTGTTTATATATAGGTAGATGATAATTGTCACTTCTATGTTTATATGGATGTGTATGATGTTTCCACAAGTATCTATATGTGGCATAGCCCAGTAGATTAAGGTTGGGGCTGTCACATAATGGTATCAGAGCATGAAAATTTCTCGTCGTGGCATGGCCTGGCTTGTTGGTCTATGGGCGGGGACGTCACAAATTGGTATCAGAGCAAAAATTATGTTTACGAGTGATGTTGCACGACATGTTGGTGGTTGGGGACGTTACACCAGGAACTTGAGAAGTGTATTGTGAGGGGTATCACCAACAATTGTGTTGCAGGTCTACACAAAAAAAGGGTTACTAGAGAGGTGTACCTATGCAATCAACTTAATGCAAGGAATATTTTGAGATAGGTCTCACACAATAGTGCTAGAATGACATTTTTTTACAACGTTGGTGGGAGTTTTATTACATTGACAAAATTATCGAATTGTTGATATACTCAAATATGTGGGAATTTTGCTAGTGAACTACACAAGATAGGGTTTCTAGGGGAAAAGGAATGTCAAGTTCTATTTCTCTTTGGCATACCTAAGGGTCTCCAAAACTGGTACTCAGCCAAATATTTCACAGCACTAACTAAGGAGGATAGACCGTACCCTTAGTTGTACTATGATTCCCTTGTACAAGAGAGTGATATCCTTGAATGTTGTTCTCGATGCAATAAAGTAGTAGGGAAATTGTAGGTTTATGTAAGGTTAGTTTCAGGTGCACCTAGAGGTATTTTGATAGACCCTGGAGTACATAGAACAAAATTTGCATACAAGTGTTATATAATATGGTACTACTCAAAGGGGTGCCAATAGAGGTTACACGGTTCTCCAACCAGGTGTCATTTTATTTTCTACATGTGTGCTTCCTCAACTACATATTTACCAATTGAATGAAAAATATTTGTGTTATTTAAAGATGTTGGAAGACATCTCTAGCCTTAAAAAATTATGTGAAAATATAGATGGACAATGGTTTAAGAAAGAGCCGTAATACCACTTGTAGTAATCCTTAAACCTTAGATTTGAATTTCAGATAAGGTATTTAGAGAATATAAATATAGAAATGGATGTAAAATAGACAAAGAACATGAAATATGTAAAATATACCCCTGTATTAATATTGATTAGAGAAAGAAAACAATGTTCAATTGTCTGTTAAGGTAGGGAAACCTCTCATTGGACAAAGCTCTAATCCTCAACAAAAGCAATCCATAACCTCCTAACTATTTAAATAGGAAAAACTCTAAGTACATGTGATTCGGTCATTAATTAGTACTAACTCCCTAATTGGCTTTACTTGATAAATATGATGCTTTTACATTAATTAACTATCCAGTATCTATCTAATGTGCCTTATTCAAAAAAAATGGCTACATACATTAATTGACTAACTCCTAAGTACCCTAATGTAGGGAGGTTAGGTTGGGACCCTAACATTGAGTCTAGAGAACCACTTTCTCCCAAACTTCAGAACTACTTAGATTTGTAGAGTGATACATTCATTCACTGCTAGGGTATACTAGACTCTAGTTATCTTGTAACCTAAGGGTCCCTCTCACTTAGGCTAGATTTACCTCCAACTATATTCAGAGTGAGACAAATCACCATATTACTTGGGAGCGCCATATTTTCCAAATCTAATTTTTAGAGCATGAGACAAAGGACCACTTTGTATTTCAATTCTCTCCCTACTACGCAATTAAAGAATTGTTCTTTTGTCTCTTCATATACTCACTTGGTTTTTTCTAAACACTCATAGGTTATGAGGATTAGAGATCTTATCCCTCTTCCTCCAAAATATGTTTGACTTTTTCTAATGACTTACCAAATCTTGATTCCTCGAATTAACATAAGTGAGGTTGATTACCTTTTACTTCTAGCCCTTTGACACTAGTAGAAAGATGCCCCAAGGCTAGCTTTAAAGCACACATGATAGAACCACTAAGCATTATACACATAATGATTACCATGCCCTCATGCCCATCATACATTTTATTGTGGTCTTAGAAGTTAAAAGTGTTTCATCTAAAGTAACAGGTATGGCGAGAGGACCTCCTTGTTTTTGAGCTTTTTCATTGTTCCCCATTTTCTTGTTGATACTTGTGAACAATTTTTTTTTTATCTCCATTAAATTGTGCTTGAGCCTTCTCATCTATGCATATTGTATTCCTTATAATACCATGAGACAACTTTGACATTCAAGATACATTAAAATCTAAATTAAATATTTATGTAATGAAACACTCGTCCAATGGAAACATTTACATAAATGAAAATATAAAAGTTCTCGCAAAAACTGATCCAGTTAATAAAACACTACTCCAATGAGAATGATATTTTCGTGGATTTCCTTTCTCATTCCTTGGATGGGATGTAGAAAAGATCAGCATCTTTGAATGGTGTGCATGTTAATGACAGGACGTGGACTTTGTGATATTCGTCCCCACCTGTTTTTCTTCAGTTGTCTTTCGCAGAATAACACGAAGAGAAACGAGTTAGGAAATTCGCATTGACCACTTTAGTATATTCAGTTTGTTGAAAAGGGATCCAGAGAGACACCAGCGTTTTATTGCTGGGATCCAAAGAATATCAAAATTGTTAGGCACCAATGGTCGATAAATCAAAATGCACTGAATCACTTGTAGAAAAAGATAATTATGACGAGCCATAACTGTAGTCGGGTGTTTCGGTCAAGGAATTGTAGATTATTCATTCTATGAAATGAGAAATCCGATGGGACGTCTCCGGCACAGAGACCCATCTTGTAAAACGAACGGTCGGCCCAGCTCCCCGTCCGTAAAGCCCCGTTTCGAAAGAGCCCACAACTCCCCTAAACCTTTTCAAAACCTCCGATTCCAGCTCATTGCTCTGCGATTTTCTGTTTTGTTGGTCCGATTCTGCATTCGGCAGGTTTCTTTAAATTTTTTAAATGTCATTATAAATTTTTTATATGTTTAAAAATAATGACAGTATTTTACCTTATTTTATAAGTTAAAAAAAAAAAATTATTGTTATTTATTTAAATTTATGAATATTTAATGTTAATTAAACATTTTTATTTATTTATGTTGTTATTAAAATATATGATTTTTTTTTAAATGATTTTATTTATTAATATTTAATAATAATAAATATATTTTATTTTATTTGTATTTTAATAAAAAAACATATATTTTTATAAAATGATTTTTTTTTTAAGATTGTTTTTGATTGGTTAAAAATTAATTTATTTTAGATGAAAGAAAATAATATAAGATTCAAAAGTATTTGATATGAGTGAAAGTCTACTCTCTCATAAACCATTAACTAGTTATATTATGAATAAATAGAAAAATAAAAACAGCTAAACTAATAGTTATCTTCAATAAAAGTTGATTATTTATTTAATTATGAAAAGTTTGGTCACTTATAAAACCAAAAAAAAATAAACTCTATCTCTAAAATAATTATAATTTATAATACAATATAATTTTATATAATAATTATACCCGCTATTATGATATAAGAGCACAATAATCTTTCTATAAAATAATTATATCTTTTTATATTTTAAAATTATTTATTAATTATATTTTATATATAATTTAATAGTTTATAAATAAAGAGAATAGTTCCTTATATTATGGTTTGAGAATATAAATAAATATTATTTTAAGCTAATATAATTTTGAGAAAGTGAAAATCAATATAAATTAAGTAATGAAAGTAATTGAAAATGATAATATTGTTTTTTGAAAAAATGTAAATATAATGTCAATTAACAATTATAAAGTATTTCTGTTTCATATAAATATTGGATATTATGATTTTATGATGATGATTATTAAAGTCCACTAAGACCAAATTGATCTATAGACTTTGATAATTATATGTTAATTAAAATTGATATAATTGTTTAAATAAAATAAGAAAAATTTTACATTTGTTAAAAATATTTAATTTTTACATTTAAAAATATTTGATTTTGAAATAGAGAAATAATAAAATATTACAACCCCTATTTTATTATACTAATTTAAAAAAAAAAATACACAAAATTCAAAAATATATATATATAAATATAAATATATTTTACAAATAATGAGAATTTATTATTATAATTTTTTTAAATAATATATCTTAAAAGTATATATATATATATATATATATATATATA
>JASDQU011403502.1:21094-34682 GCA_032191745.1 Picea mariana
TTGGATTTATTGGTCTTAAAACATATCAATAAACATAAAATACATTCATTATTTTTAAACATTTATAAACTTTTAAATAATATTAATAAAAATTAAATAAAACTTAAAACAAATTTTAATAAAAAATTCAAGAGGACGGTCTTGCCTTGTATTCATAAGTTCAGATTCAATCTTTTTTCAGAGAATGGGATACACCCGAGGTCCTCTTACTCCCCTACTATCACTGTGAATCAATGTGAAAGGCATTATGATGACAAGTTCGACAAAAGACCATAGAGCTTCTCTTCATTTTATTTTCATCCGGCTGAAAAAATGAGAAATTCGGAGAAACCTGCCAAATGCATAATCGTGCTTGACCAACAAAACAGAGGATCGCAGGGAAATGAGAGGGAATCAAAGGTTTTGAAATGGTGTAGGGGCGTTGTGGGCCCTTTTAGAACAGGGCCTTGCAGACGGGGAGTTGTGTTGATGACCAACCATTCATTTTACGAGATGGGGTCCTGGTGTCGAAGACGTCCCATCAGACTCCATTTCGTAGAATGAATAGCCTACACCTATTGTTTTTTCCACCGAGCTCGATAATTTTTCCTAATCAGGAACCTATGTTGAAAGTGGTTACTCATATGTGTGGTGATATTAGATTGTATAAAACAACTGGTGGACGAAGGCCATAAAGTATCCAATTCCATGGTGAAGGCAGGGGAACCTAAGCCGCCTCATGTCATTTATGAACTTTCTTAACTTTATTAGACAGAGTAAAAGTTGAGCATGTACTGTTACTGATTCATCTTTGAAAAAAGTATTATACATATTCTTAGTTTGATATCTTATATAATGCTTAGTTTCTCCTCCTACATATTTCGATTTAAAGTTTATATTAAAAAACAAAACCCGAACATAAATTCACTAAACTATATACAAGTGTTCATCTTGTATTATCTAAATTTGTGTACATACCTATAGGTGATTCAAATTCTTCTTCAATTTCGGTTTCAACGTCTTCATCGACGTTATGAAACAAATCTATTTATGTTTTTTGAAAAACATCAAATCGAAATTACAATCAATTATATTAAAAAAAAAAAAAAATTTAAATTCTATACTTTTAATATAGACAATATGTGCATGCATACCTGGTTGGACTTCTTCTTGTTGAAAATAACTATTTGCATCATCGTCATTTCTTTCTTCAATATTTGCACATTCTCGTTTATTTCTCCAATAATGCTCTTTCCTTTGTTCGTTATGGCGAGTTTCGTCTCGAGTGTGATAAAATTTTATCTTGCACAAAATTTTGTTTTCCATGAGTATAGTTATTTGTAAAACTTAAAAAAAAAACAACATTTCAGAATAGTCTCAGAAAAACTTCATTGTCACAAAATTTATTAAAAAATAATATCAATAATTTTATGTTCAACAAAGGATTCACCTTAAAAAAATGTTCAACAAAGCCTTCACTTTGAAAAAATGTTCAACAAAGGCTTCACCTTGAAAAAATGTTCAACATTTATCCTTCAATATATAAATTGTTATTCCAATAAAAACTTGAACTTAAAAAAACAAACTTTTTTTTTGCATTCAAAACATCAACTACCTTGTTCAAAAAAATGAAAAAGATGATTCGAAACTTTGTTTAAGTGCTCTACAAAACCATGAAACAAGCGAGTGAATTGTGTTAAATGTTATCGACCAAAAGCATATTTATAAGATTTGGCGTGAAGTGAAATGAAATGGCGTGTTTCTTCATTGTTTCCAGCGGACGGAATTCTCTCACCCACCTTTTGGTCGAAATATAATTTTTTCGGTCGAAAACCTAGGAAACCGTTTATTTTTTACGTATTCCATTAGAATTACATATTTCAGAAGATTCTTTCTGTCGAAAACCAGCGAATGAGACTGTTTGCAGGAACCTGAGAATTTCCTCTAGCTTACCTGAACTTTGGAGGTTTCAAACTCCTGCAAATACTCAGAATTTAGTTTCAAAATTGATATCATCATTTGCAAAATTGAATCTACTTTCAATGGATATAATTTGTTTTCATTTTCATTATTTTTATCTAATTTTATTTAATTTTTTAAAAAAATCACTGCATAATATTTTCAGGTGACATTATGATTCAGTGAAATGAAATATCAGTATCTCTAAAAATACATAGTGAAAAATGTAGAAAAAGTTATATTCAAAATCCTTAAATTGTTCTTTTCAAAAGGATATTTTTAGATTTTAATTTTAAGTAAAAATTAAGATAAATACAAGGTAGGGGAAAACATGTGATTAAAATATGCAACTTTTTCAGCTTGGTTAACTTAAAAAAATTCTAGAAATTATAATATTCATCTATTAGATTCAAAATTATAGTCATAATAAAATAGAGTCTGTGTAGATTGTTGCAGTATATTCTGCTTGTCAAAAACAAAAGTTTAATAATAGATACATTGTTGTGGGGGGGGGGGAGAATAACTCATTATCATTCATTTCATGTTTAAGGAACATACTGTTAAACAATTGTCAAAGTGACATATCAAATCTCAATAAAAAAAATTGAAAAATAGTCAGTGGAAAGATAACAAAATTCTTCATAGTTTTGTTTTTACTGTAAAGTGAAATTCTAAACAAAAAAATTACTTGTGTATATTGAAAGTTGAAGAACTTGTGAAAATATAGCTTTTTTTTCTCATAAAACAAACAAAATAGACAGCCATCTTCATGATTTTACCCATAATATATGTGTTAAACAACAAAGTAATTTATCTCTTTAACTAGGTGTAAGTCAAAGTGATTTTTTCAATACAATAATCCTTAAAGAACTTCAAAGTTATATTTGTAAAATCAACCAAAACAAAGCAATCAAAATTCTTTGTATTTATTGGTTTTAAAACATATCAATAAACATAAAATACATTCATTATTTGTAAGCATTTATAAACTTTTAAATAATATTAATGAAAATTAAACAAAACTTAAAACAAATTTTAATAAAAAATTCAAGAAGACCGTAAGAGTCCTGCCTTGCATTCATAAGTTCAGGCTCAATCTTTTTTCAGAGAATGGGATATAGCCGAGGTCCTCTTACTCCCCTGCTATCACTATGAATCAGTGTGAAAAGAATTCCAATGACAAGTTCAACAAAATACCATAGACCTTTTCTTCCTTTTATTTTCATCCAGCTGAAAAATGAGAAATTCATAGAAACCTGCCAAATACAGAATCATGCTTAACGAACAAAATAGAGGAACATAGGGAAATGAGAGGGAATCAGAGGTTTTGAAAAGGCATAGGGGCATTGTGGGCCCTTTCGAAACAGGGCCTTGCGGACGGAGATCTTCATTGACGGTCGACCGTTCATTTTATGGGATGGGGTCCTAGTGTCAGAGACGTCCCATTAGACTCCATTTCGTAGAATGAATATCCTACACCTACTGTTTTTTCCACCGATCTCGACAAATTTTCTAAATCAGGAGCCTATGTTGAAATTGGTTACTCATATGTGTGGTGATATTAGATTGTATAAAACAATAGGTGGACAAATGCCATAAATTATCTAGTTCCATGGTGAAGGAAGGGGAACCTGAGTCACCTCATGCTGTTTATGAACCCCGTTCCTTTTGTGAAATTGTCTCAAAAGGTGTTACAAACTCAAGATTCAAGGTTTCTCAATGATGTTCTGCATCTATTGTAGTCAATTATTCTTACAATGTGTTAGTGTAACACACCCACTATGGCATAATGAATTTTTCGTCTTTTTCTTCGAGGGACAAAATCCTTGAGACTTCTATGGGGCCTAGTGCAGACCATCCCTTCCCTTATCCTCTTCCAAGCAACCACAACCTAGCCTTGGCGCAAGCACCTTTCGCAGCTCGCGAGTTGGGAGTCAAGGCTCTCGACTCCTCTTTCTCCAAATGTCGATACCCAAGATGTGATACGGGTATGGCTCCTTCCTCACTAGCGCCTGCTACATGTAACCGTAGGCTAGGCAAAACACTAGCACCACTCGTAACTTCACCAGTTGAGGTTTTGAGCCCTCGTGCTCCTCCTTTGCGAAATCCTGAGACGCGAGAGGTCAATGTTACGTGGGCCTTGCCAAAGCGACATGCACACGCCACTTGTCTCCTCCGCTGTACTCTGCTCACGAGATGTTCCGCTGATGCTTGTCGCACGTGACCTCAGCTCTTGGCGTTTCGCAGCCTTAGCGATCAGGGTGCAACTTCTTCATCCTGCGAAACCCCAAGCCACGATAAGTCAACAATGGGTCACCCGCTTTCTAAGCTAAATACTAGCGCTACTCGCATCTCGCGACTTCACGAGTTGGAGTGTTGAGTCCTCGTGCTCCTCCTTCATGAATTCCCGTGATACGATAAGTCAGCAATGGGTTGACTCTTTCCTAGGCGACATATGTCCATCACCTGTCACTCGCTCCCACCTTTCTTTGGGCACTTTTTGTAACGCCACCTGTCAACCACGCGGTCCCCACCTAACGGAGGTGCCACATGTTCGCATGAGCCCTCGATGCTCGACACTTCACGACTTATACAGTCGAAAAGAAACTCTCTCAAGTTCTGAACCCCTGATAGGTGATAACCACGAAAGTTCTGATCCCATGGTTCTCTCGTGGTCTGGATCCAATGGTCATGATCACGTCGCTATCTCGCAAATCATGAGTTCATGTAGTCCTACCCTTGACCACTCCAAGTCGCAAGTCAGCGAAATGCTACTCTCCTGCCTATACAAAGGCTAAGATCGACGGTCAATAGGGCTCTGTCACATCCTTGGATCTACGATCCCGATTCCTTCACTACTTGTGAAGGATGAAAGGGGTCGAGGCATTAACACCTACGTTCCTTCCTCCAATCTAATGGTTGTGACAGACCTCAGATCCCCCGAAAGGATCTCGTCCGTTCATATAACAAACGAAAGGGTACTCTCCTTCGATATTTTAAACTCGATATCCTTCCTGAGCTTCGTCAGCTATGAAAGACTTGAGAGATTTGTGCTCTATCTCTTGGACTTGACTCTTAGAAGAGTCTTCAGTAAAACTATTCATCAAGGGCTTCTGGGGTTCTATTTGATTGTAGAGGGCCTATGCATATAGGCACTACCTCTCATGAGCTTAACAAACTCTGTCCTCCAAGGGACTTAGAACGACTAGGTGAGTAAACCATCGTACATGTGACTACACCTAAGGTCGACGAGCTCACAGTTCATGGCTCTAGCTTAAGACGCTACAGAACTCCATAATTTATGAGAACAAGTCATGTCTGACCCATATAATTCCTTACTTGCCTAATATAACAACCAAGCAGAAATAGAAGGGATACAGTATATCCTTTAAGAATTCATTCACATTCCTGAAAGCATGCACAGTATAACCAATTCATACACAGTCACAGCTAAGTTACAAAGGGTAGGAAATCACTTATCTATTACAGGTTGCCGCCAACCAACTGACTGTGGGTGTTCGTCCTTCCACCCAACCACAGGCTCAGAGGCATTCATTCTTAGCACTCTAGCCACCCCTGTGCCAAGCCATGATATCACCAAGGAATTCTCACAGTTCTCGAGGGTTCTCTCTCTGTTTCAGCTTCTGTTCGGGTCTTGTTTTCTTAAACTCGGATCTTTCTCACTCGGTTGTGGCCTCAACGAGGTTTCTCAGATGCTCTTCGGAATCAACCTCACGGGCTTCTATTCGTGATTCGTTGGAGAGATTTGTGCCTCTCCCTTGTGAGCTTTCGCCCTCATCTGGTGCCTCTCTTTCCCGTGTGTGTGTCCCTCTTACTTGGGAAGGTTTTTGCCGACCTATCTGGTTCCTTCTGTCAGAAGGAAGCTCAGGTCTGCAAGTCCCTATGGTAGTTCAGACTGATAGCCCATGTTTCCATTCATGGGGGTGGTTGGTGATTCAACCACCGATCCTTTCTTCATTAACTGATTTTCTTTCCTTGGGATTCGAAGGAGGCTTGTCATCCTTATCAAGGGAGATTTGGGGTTATTTGATACATGAACCCTCTCTTATAGTTTTCACATTCTTCCTCTAGTGATATCATAGCTATTACTTTCAAGGCTTCACCCCCACAGTCAGTTATTGGCAACTCAAACAATAATACATTTACATTTTCCTCACGCATTAGCATGGTAATTCCTACTTTATGATTGATTACAAATTGGGGGAAATAGGGTGTTACAGTTAGTCACTTGCAACTAGTTTAAATAACTACATAGAACTATGTTTTCTTATTAGTAAATTCTTCAACAAACTTCACATTTCCACCCCCACCAATGTATTCATTGGAAACTATTGGAGTCTCACATAAGGCTATTCTCATTGGTTTGCATCATTTGGATTAATCATAAGGATGGGATCCCTTGACTTGTGTCTTTATTCATCCCTTCAATGGAATAGTCGAACATGGAATGATTCAGACACTTCCTCAACATATTGTTAATGACTTGCTTCTTGATAATAAGTTTGTCGATGATCCTCCTATCAACAACATGTTTAATACGACAACTTATCAATAGCTTCTTTTTTTTAATCTCCCTTTCCTACCACCTCTTTATCAATGACCATCTCTCAACGACTCTCTTGGTGTCCACCTCTCTCTCAATGATGTTTTGGCTAAGAATTTCTTTGTTGAAGGCATGTCTACATTTTTAATAATAATAATAATCTTTTTAAGGTCACGACAAAACCAGACACCAAATTGATGTATGAGATCCCCTTGTTTGTGGGACAATGGAATTCCTCCCCATAGCGATTTTACTGCTAAAGTATATTGATGTATACATAACCTACCCCCTCTGGATTTAAACATGTGACCTCCAAGGAGGAAACAGATGTTTCTTAACAACTTTATTATAAAATCCAAGAGAAATGGAAAAAGGATTCATTTCTATTGTGTCTTATATTTCACCTCCAATCTACAAAAAAGTAGCGAAAATGATAGCAAAGGGAAAGGAAAAAAATTTAGGATACAAAAAAGGCCATATTTTTTAGAAGAAAGAAATATATGCACATTAATGAAAAAAATTTGGAGGACCCACTATGAAATCCATAGAGACGTTGGTCTGGATATTTGTTGGGATTGGTAGTGCTTGCAATGCTACAGGTGTCTTCACCATCTCACCCTTGTTTCTTTGACACATGTCATATGCTCCTATAAAATACTAGATGTTAGTTTTCATGTCTTCCCAGAAGGATTTCTTGTCTCATTCATTTGTTTTATGAAAGCTATAGTGACCCATTGTAGGTGATGAATGCAACTCCTATAAGACCCATTTTTTAAAGGGAAAAAAATTTACCAAAATAATGCACCCTTTATATTTCAAGGAATGTTGTTGCCATGTATAACCTTTAGGAGGGTTGGAATCTTTTGGAAGCCTTTGGATGGGTTGAACCATAGTGCCATTTTCCTATTGTTCTTGATGGGATTCCTTTATCCATTTTTGAATTGGTAAGAAATAGGCAAAGTAGGATCATCCCTCCTTGTATTTCCTTGATAAAGCATCAATGACCACATTTCATTTACCTTTCTTATATATGATCTCACAAGAATACAAGCCAAGCATTTTAGTGACCCACACTTTTTGTATGCAAGGTATTCAAGGTATTTAGGTGAGACCAATCTTGCATAGCCACAACTTTCTTGGGATATACTCATACCCCATCTTAAATGACAATGTGACACAAGTATTCAACTTTTGAAGCCCCAAAAGTGCATTTGGAATTGTTTTGGAACAATTGATGATCCCATAAGAGTTTCAAGGATTTATTAACATGATCGATATGAGACTCCCATGTTTTTTTGTATATTTATATATCATAAAAAAAAAATCAGTGCAAAATTGAGTAGGAAGGGTTGAAAAATCTTCTTTGACCATTGAAAATTCCAAAGGGAATCACTAAAAACTTATAATGACCTTCATATGTGTGGAAATATGTCATAGAAATATCTTCCCTCCATCATCTATATTTGGTAGTATCTTGAATGAATCTCCAATTTAGTGAAAAAATTGGTGCCATGAAACTCTTCCAAGAGATTATCAATAATTGGAATGAGAAATTTGTCATTGATGGTAAACTTATTGAGAGCCCAAAAATTAGGATACATGTGCCAATATCCTTCTTTATTAATTAATACCATGACCACAGGTGATGAGTAAGGGTTCGTATTGGGACGTGTGACTCTAGCCTATAGTAGTTACTAGATGATATCTTCTACTGCATACTTTTGTGCAAAAGGATTTTAATACTAGTACATTATTACTAGATGATATCTTCTACTTCTAGATATCATCTACTTCTATATGATATCTTGTAATTCTAGATATCTTCTAGATGATATCTTCTACTTCTAGATGATATCTTCTACTTCTAGATATCATCTACTTCTAGATGATATCATCTATTTCTAGGATTTTAATACTAGATGATATCTTCTACTTCTACTTCATACTAGTACACTATGAGAGGATCCGGGATGGAAAGTGTTAAGTATGGAGGGGAAAAAAATGTTACTCTTGAGAGGGACCCCCATTAATACCCATTTTCCCTATGCGATGGCAACATAAGGCTAGGGGAAAAAATATTACCACCAAGGTAAAACAAGGAAATTAAGACAATTTACCTAACTAGTGATCCATTATCCAACTTCAACCAAATATCCTCATCCACATCCTGACAAATTAATCACAACACCTTGCATAAAATAAGGACTAACATACCTCATGGTGATACGACTTACCATCTCCCATACTCTAGGTTGCTTGAATGTGATGAGCCTTGGTTGAACTGTAGCTATAAAGGTAAATGAGGGGGGTTGATGGGCTACCATCTATGGACATGTTGATCATCACCATGGTCAAGATCAAGTTCTCCATTGCATGCCTCGAGTCATGATCTCCTACAGACACCCCTTGGGATGGGGGGCTAACAGGGGAAATTAAGATCCCATCAAAGTGTTATCTTTGAACTATATCATTCATAGGAGGTGCTTCATAAGAATATTTAGAGAGGTATCACCAACAACCGTGTTTCAATCCCACAAAATAAAAAGGTTACTAGAGGTGTGTACACATGCAATTAGCATAGTGCAATGAATCTTTTGATATAGTTCTCCCACAACGGTGCTTGAAGGACCCTATTTTTTTGTACAAAGTTGGTGGGATTATTAATGCACTACCAAAATTATTTAATTCCTTCTATACAAAAATATGCAGGAATTTCACTAGTGAACTACAGAGGCTAGGGATTTGAGTCTCTTAAGAGAAAATGAATTCCAAATGCTATAGTTTTTTAATATACCTAAGGGTATCCAACAATAGTAATTAATGGAATATTTCACAACACCAACTGAGGATAGATTGTACCCTTTGTGGTACTATAATTCCTTAGTACGTGAGAGTGATTTCCCTGAGTGTTGGTCTCACTACACAATACAAATGGGGAAGTCGTAGGTTTATGTAAGGTTAGTTTTAGGTGCATCTAGAGTGATTTTTATATAGCCTAGGGTATGTAGAAGACAATTTTTTATATATAAGTATTGTATAATATGGTACTACTCAAAGGAGCACCAATAGAGGTTACAAGGGTCTCCAAACAGGTGATACCTCTTTTATTTTCTACATGTATTCTCCCCCAACTATATCTTTACCTATCGATTGATAGATCTTTGTGTTATTTAAATATTTTGGGACACATCTCTAGCCTTAAAAAAATATTTTAAAATATGGATGCATGTTGGGTTAAGAAAGCGCCCTGATACCACTTGTAGTGATTTTTAACCATTAGTTTTGAATTGTAGAAACTTAGGCATTCAAAGAATATAAACACAAACAAGCGTTTACAAGAGATATACTACATTACATATGTAAAATATACCCTTGTATTAATAATTATTAGATAAACAAAACAATGTTCACTTGCCTCTTAAGGTAGTACAACCTCTCATTAAGCAGAGACCCAATTACAACAATAATCGACAAAAACAATCTATAAACTTGTTTAGCTTATGAATCAACATATATTTGAAAAAAATTAGGTTTGCTTACTTATGAATCAATTATTCTTTAATTATTCCTTTTATCCTCTGATTGTTAAGAGGGGACCCTTTTTAATCATGGATCTCAACCTTACTGCTAATTTTTCCAAAAATATATTTTACAAAAGGCTTGTATGCCTCTCAACTTGTAATTATTTCTTATATATTTCACTGGCGTCTCTTGGTCTTCTACACTTTCCTTATAGTGACCATCCTTTGGCTTATGGGGTTGATGAAACAGACTTGATTTTATCATAGACCAATCTCCACCTCTCAAGGAGAGCATGAGAGATGATGGAATAGACTATTCATGTAGCCAACAACCCCTAATTTCTTCTCCCCAACTTTCTTCAACCCATAAATGCACATTAAATTTTTTGGAGAAATACAATAGACATTTATGTCACCTTATTTTGGGTTGTATTTTTCAAATCAATTTAAAATGGTCCATATTATGAGATTTATCACTCAAATCATGATATCACCTATGTAAAAGACTAAGATTACAATTTTATAAAAGATTGCAATTTTGTATCTAAAAAACTAATTCTTTTGAACTTTAAATTGAAAGGACCTTTTAAAATGTACATGCTTGGGTGATCTTCCTAAGAAAGAAATAACATAAGGATTTTGATTTTGATTTTGATTTTGAGTGATTTTATGACAATTTTCACTTAGATCCCGACATTTATTTAATTTCATTGACATCTATTTCTATTTTATCAAATTCCAATTAAAAAAGGGGAGCTGCAAAGAAGCAAGCCCCTGCCTTTAAGTAAGGGGTGTAACCATACCATATGTTGAGTGCGTTTACATCTGAAAACGACTCTTGCTTATTTCACCTGACGTGGAAAAGAGAAAACCACACATTAGGCTCCCTTCAGAGCACATTTCCGACAACTCATGTGAACTTACCAGGAGAATTGAGTAACAGTGTGGTGCTTTTACCGTATGGTAAATGGAGCCGGAAGAATTGATATGTGGCTGGTGTCTGCAGGATGACATTAATTTTGGGCATGCCATTTGAAAAGATTCAAATCTTGAAGCACCACATCGAAATTTCGCTCGTTTAAGGAAGTGGTGTAATAAGCAAGACAATATGAACGATGGCAATGGTGATGGATTGCTGCAGATATTAGTTCTGGATTTGTTCAGAGGCGTTGTGAAATTTCGTCTCTATGATGTCTTTGGAGATGGATTTGGTCCGAGCATGATACGATTGAGGTGGTTGAGGTGATAGCACTTTACATCATTACATTACATGTAATATGCTATAACATATTACATTACATGTAATATGTTATAACATCTAACATGTAATATGTAAAATAGAGAAAGTAATGAAAATAGAGAAATAGGCATGCATAGTGAGTAAATAAAAATAGAGAAATAGGCACACATAGATAGTAAATAATAATCAAAGCATTTTTTTCATAGAAAATTTAAGACTGTTGTAAATATAATGACTTAAATTAGTGGCAACAAGTATGTCATACTTAAATAATGAAAAAAAAAATATGTTGTATCATGCCCCATTGATTTTCTTCTTAAATAAATTGAAAATAAGCTTGTTTAAGTTGAGCATAATGCTTGAATTTATAATCGATAATTTTTCTTCATTAATTTATACAAACCATCTGCAAAAATCCAGGCTTCCCTTTCTACCAGGGAGATAAAATATTGTGTGCATTAAACAACAACTTAAATGTAATACGATAACATAACATGTCATCTCAGAGAGATCACACTGCATGTAGAATTTTTCTTGTACATGTGGAGCATGATAAGAAAACTTGTGTTTACAGATGACATATGTTCGATGTTGTAGTAGCTTTTGTCTTTGTTAGACAACACATAATTAATTTATGGGTCGAGATCTAACAAAATCGATCTACCAACACCATTAGCAGCAAAGAACCCATCATCAATTGAATCCATTGAATTTTACCTTGTACTGCGGGAAGCAAGGCTCGAAACCATGACCACTTCCTAGAACGATTCGACCCTCAGACTACCCTGCTCCTTAGCCAAACAAACTAGCAGCAAAGAAACCATCATCAATTGAAGACATTGCATTTTACCCTCTACTGGAGGAATCAAGGCTCGAAACTGTGACCACTTCCCAAAATGATTTGGCCCCCCATACTACCTTGATCCCTATCCAAACAACACCCTTTCTCGGGGTGCCTCCTGATCAGGGCGCTAGCAGCACATTGTATCAAGAAAATTGGAGAAACCCAACGAGTGTTGACCCCATTTATCCGTAGTCTCTCATTTCCCATTGGCTTTTCATATGATCAACGTCTCGTTCATTCGAATCCATATGACCAGTGCTCAGCCATTAGACTGCATATGTTTTTCCAATCGCTTGACTTTCCCAACATACTAAATGTGTTTACAAATATGATGACTTCATAAAAGTGGTCTAACATTAAGGAGTTGTTTGATCTGTGGTTGAGATCGTTGGATTAGGCTGGAAATCCTAACAGGCCTGACAGTAATCTTTATAATCATTACTTGCGTGCTAATTTGATGATTGGAGCATCCGCGAGCGAGTTGATGGATTTGGTCACACAGATGGAAGATTATGGAATTATTCCCAACACTACCTCCTTCAACTTAGTATCGAAGGAAATGTACCAGGCACAGGAAAGCGATGCAACCATCAAGTTAATTGATTAGTGTGTTTCTATCCATTATGATCTGTTTATTGAAAGAAATGATTTATATTGTTTATTGGATGTCTTAAACAAACATCTAGTGAGAATCTCCAGAGTGCACATGCATGCAAGAGGAAAGGTAAACAATAGGGTGTAATTTTGTTTTTTTAACAGGCTAGAAATTTACTGTAAAAAATGAAGGAAAATAAATTATGTGGAAGTGTCAGTAGTAAATTTGATTCGACTCACCTTCTCACAATGTAATGCCATCATTTGGTGACAATAATATCGTCTTGTTGGTGACAGTGTAGGTAGTGGAAGACAGGATTGTGACAGTGTAGGTGGTCGAAGGATGGATTGTTGGGGTAGTCAATTCTTGTTGCCAATGAACAAGTTGATGGATGCTAGAATGAAACGATGCCACTGACCATGGTGTCTCCCTAATGAGATCCAGTCGGTTTCTATCACGATAGAGAAAACTTTGGTTCACACCACAAGAACAAGAGAAACAAGAAGAGGATGGAAATTGAATGAGATGGAGTTCTATCATGAAAAGAGAGATTCAGTTCTATCATGACAGAGAAAAATTTGGTTTGGTTCATGCCATAGGAAGAAGAGAAATGAGAGGAGGATGGAAACCAAATGACAAGAGGAAGAAGAAACCGAATGACTGGAGGAAGAAGAGAAACTGAATGAGATCGAGTTCTATCATGACAGGAGGAACCGCCACATAAAGAAGTGAAACCGGGAGGGTAATCAACTAAGTGAGCTAATGGTTAATACATTAGCTTAAAAAATAACACGTATTGTACAGGTGTTAGAATTAGACGTTTACTAAAATAGCAATTGGAAACCCCAACCTTGCATGCAATCTTGAACACCACACTATGAAATAA
>JASDQU011403502.1:34782-51734 GCA_032191745.1 Picea mariana
ATATCTTTGAAACCAAGTGGCCTCGATATGAGGCCAAATAAGACCTTAAATATTTTTATTGGATAAAAAAAATGGTGTAACTACTTTACAAGTGGAGAAAAA
This sequence comes from Picea mariana, assembly GCA_032191745.1. Taxonomy (NCBI): domain Eukaryota; kingdom Viridiplantae; phylum Streptophyta; class Pinopsida; order Pinales; family Pinaceae; genus Picea; species Picea mariana. Next base: position 34,885 of record JASDQU011403502.1, read on the forward strand.
GTGTTCAATAATAAAGGAAGTTAAAACTTTGGATAAATTTTTAGATTTATGTGCAAAATTAATGAAAAACGTCAATCTGTTTACAATAGTCCTTGCTACCTAAAGGTAGGGACTAATAATATATATTTACATTTATAATGTAAATCTTAGATGTATTGAGATGTAAGAGATTAAATAACCATAGTAAGCCATGTTAGTAGGATATTCTATATTTAATGAATAATAAAGATGTATAAATAAATAAAGTGCCATGGAGCTCTCAAACTAATAACATATATATAAAATAAGTATGCATGTGGATTACATGGCAATCAATTTTACTATATCCATGTTTGCAAAAAGTTGTTGTTCATTACAATGATAGGAAACAATCACTAGATTTTTTTTTTTTTGGTTCATTTTAATGTTATCTTAACTCCAACCTATTGCATTTAATTTGGAATAACGAGAGCATGAAATTGTGATTTCAAAATCAAAATTTTATAGTTTTTACATTGTAAATTATCAATGTTCGAATATTTATAAAGATTTTAGTGTTATTTTCATTTTCCCTAAAACAATAGTGATTCGGATTATTTTTGGAACAAAATGAAAGAAGAGATATTACAATAAAATACACATAAAAATTTCCAGAAACAGAGAAATACAACAATACATGATTTTTATTAATGAAAGAAATGTACAAAGACTGTAAAAATACAAAGTGCAAGACTCACTAGAATGGTGATAGCTTTATCTTTGAGAAGAGATGTGACAACTATGATCATTCGCAAGAAGATGAGTACAATGAGGCTCTGAAGGCCTTTTTATGATAACATGAATACCAAAACCCTAGGAGATAAAATGCCAAAAGTCATGTGGGCCCCATTGGGGTAAGTTAGTACATCAACTTCTTGGGGTCGTAACTTTTGCATACGATCTCCATTTTAGGCCTTTTCGAGAACTACACATTATGCTGCCAAAATCTAACTCTCTCTACAGTTTGACTGTGGCAAGCGAAGAAAACATTGTTTAGGGCCCCAAAACGGCCCTGAATGTATAGAAAGATGTACTAACATGAAAACTTCCAAAATAAGTCAGTTGGAATAGGTGGGCGGCCACCAATATCCACCTGGATGTTGTGTTGGGCTTCAGGACATCTCCAAAAGTGCAGAAGTCACAATTACAAACAAATATCCCCATTACAGAGAAACGTGTTGAACTGAAAACAATCAAAATGAGCCAGTTAGAATTTGGGATAGGTGGATGGCCACCAATATCCACCTGGATCAAATAGCTTGTTAGCTTTATCTTAACTGCAACCTAATGCATAATGCATTTAATTTGGAATAATTAGATCACTAAATTGTGATCGTAAACTCACAATCTTATAGTTTTAGCATTGTAAGTTGCTAGTCTTTTAGTATTTATGAAGTTTTTCATTTTGCACTCTTATAGTTTCAACATTTTAAACTACCAATATTTTAATATTTATGAATACTTTCATGTCAATATTAAGTGTCATATTGCATGAACATTTGCAACAACTTTATACAATTTAGATATAGTGGAATTTAGGTAGCATGCTAAATCAACTAGATTTTGTTATTAGACATGAAAATAAGCAATAATGGTGCAAAATTTATGATAGTTTCCACTCTTATAGTTTCAAGATTGTAGGCTATCACCCTTTTAATATTTATGAAATTTTCTATGTCAATATTGAGTTTTATATGGTGTGAACATTTGCAACTAATTTAAAAATATTTTTAATCAATTTTTGTGGAGAATATTGGTATGACTCCCAGTCAACTTGATTTTGATTTTTGATTTTGTTATCAAACATAAAAATAGACAATAATGACACAAATCTATTGAATTTTCCACTTAACATAAAACCACTATAATACATATTTTTCAATTGAAGAAAAAGTTACATTAACCCTAATAATAAAGTGTGATCATGAAATACAAGTGTGAGGTTCCTAGTTACTTATGAGATTGATACTATGCCAATTTAAAATTGTATAACTTAGACTAATAATATTTTTTTTTTTTGTTTATTGTATATAGAAAAAAGTTGAGAAAAATATAATAAAGAAGGAAAAACAAATTACAATATAATAATAAAAATAAATGTAATATTAAAATAAATAAATAAAATAGATTTTAATTTTATAAATAAATAAATATTTTTATTTTTTATTTTTTAATAAATAATATTATAAAATTAAAAAATATACAATAAAACAGAATAAAAGAATAAATTTTAATATTAAATTCATTAAAAAAAATCAAAATAAAAACCCAGTCAATGAAGGAAAAGCAATGAACATTCAAAATGAAAACCCACTCGCGATGAATTTATTATCTCAATATTAAACATGGGAACTTACATTTATGTTTTATTATTTTAAATTCAAGAACAAAATTGAACTCCAAACTAAAGTATATTCTTTAACAGAGAACAATAAAACATATCAATATGGATTTTCTTTTTAATTTTTTCTTAATTAATGAACTCACAATGCAGTCTCATTCTTTAGCAAACATGGTTTGAGATATACTTAGCTCTATTTACTGAGCTAAAGTTTGAGAATCATAAATATAGTGTCATTTAAAAAAGCATCAGGAAATATTAGATAGTTTTAATGCAAGAGCTTCAATGGTTTGAGATATACTTAACTCTATTTACTGAGCTAAAGTTTGAGAATCATAAATATAGTGTCATCTAAAAAAGCATCAGGAAATATTAGATAGTTTTAATGCAAGAGCTTCAACTTATGGCACGATTAAAATTACGTAAAAGAACAACATCATAAATTCACGTGCATAAACTCTCGACATACCTTAAGTTGCAGAGCAATGATAAAGGTGCAAAATTAAAAGGTTTGATGACGATGTCTGTTAACACTCCTCGATCTTCTTTTCCTCTCAGGGGTCCTGGGACTCCATGTTTTGCTTGAGTCACTCTCATTTTCCAATCTCTTTTCGATCCTATCCAGGCTCCGCATCAACTTCAAGTTGAATTCTCTCTGTTTATCCATGTCTTTCATGAGATTTCAGCTATCATCTCGGTGAGCCTGGGCATCCTTATGTAATCTTTCAATGATTTTCATCATATGCCCTTCCTTATCCATCTATTTTCCGTGTCCATTGGAGTTCGCTCCTTCAACTCCCAAGGAAACGTTCATTCCTTCTCTTTCATTCTCTGGCCTGGAAGTAATCCACGCCTCTTTCATTTCTTTACACTCCAAGGAAATTCTAATCAGTTCTGACACTCACCACTGTTCTGCAATTACAACGTCCAGACAACCAAAATTTATCAAGTTATCATTCCTTAACAAATTCCACACACATAATTCATAAGCTGAATAAAAAACGTTCAGTTTTCATGAATTTTCGAAGCTTTGCTCGGCTCTGTAACTTTCAAGTGATAGCCCTCTCTTCCTCAGTCCCCAACCCATGCAATCATGGGCTGTGACCAAACGCTAGACCACTAGGGTGGTTCGCAACTTCGTGTTTTGGGAGGTTTCAAAACTCAACACTACTATCCCTTGAGTTCTGATTACCGAACTCGCGAAAACGAGTGGATCAACGGTCCACGTCTACACAACGAACAACGACTGAAATCCGTTGTGGCCTTTCTGTCTCGAAGTTTTTGGGACTTCGGGACTTCAGAGTTTCGAGACTTTGGACCTCGGGAGTTCCCACACTTGTTTCCTCCCAACCTTCCGACATTCGAATTTCCGATTTACTTTACTCTTCGATCCCATATTACATAGCTGACACCGATTTAAACAGTGGCATGTGGCATGCTTAGGAGGGTCGATGTCACCTTCGACGACGTCATCGGGTCCCACCAGATTCACTTTTCTTTTCAGGACTTCGGGTTTCGGGAGTTTGTGCATCAGCACATCTCGCTTTTCTCGATAGCCAAAATCACAAAATTGCAATTTACTCATCTGCTTGATCCAACAATCAAGATATTTTTTTAAGATCTATGGTGTAGATCTTCCTCGAGGCTTCGGAGTTTTGGGCATCATGAGTTCGTGCATCAACATGTCATGTTTCTCCCGATAGCTGAAATTCTGAAAGGTTTTCCAGGATAACCTTCTTGCACCTTCTCCAGATCTGACGGTCGTAAGGTTTTCCTTTTCTTCCAAACAGATCCTACGGCTCCAACACCTCAAGTATTGATCTCTCTCTCTTGGTAGCTAGATACCACTCTTACTGTGGTTTTATAATGCCACTACACCTCCTGGGTCTTGTCACACGACCAATCAACTTCTTGGCACTCAAGAACTTATAAGGTTTAAAAAAAGTTGGTTCTTCCAAACACAATTTCCACTCAAAACCTTGGGTCTAACGACCACTTATCCAGCCCATTCAGGCTCAACATTGAAACCTTTTCTCTGATACCAAACTATAACATCCTCGGCCCTCCAAGGACTAGGCGACGCTACCAACAAAACTTCTACTTATCCTTTTAAGCTCTGAAGTAATGTTACTGCGGAATAACACTTATATAATATGCATTTAAATTAATATAAATGACTTAACACAGAGTAGCACCTAATTATTGCTAACATACATAATTCAGGTAATTAACAACAATTCATATGCACAACAGAATACATGATAATCCTATAAGCATCATAGGTATGCAAAACATAATATTAAGCACAAGCTGATACTTATCTTTGAAACTGTAGTAATTTCACCAATGGTGTGCAAACCTTCCACGAACCTCCCAGCCTTAGACTGCGTTGCTCATCACTCTCAGCAGTAGGTCACCCCCGAGCTAGGACTAAGCTCCACTGGGTAGGGGAATCCTAGGCTAGGTAGGGTCAACAGGAAGACACACAGTCACAGAAGATGTATTCTCTCCCAGAAGCCACTTATGCCCACTGCTCGTAGACTCTCATTCCCCACATGCCTGTCCCACCCCAAGAGTATACACCCTCACTGTCACTCAGACATTCCTTCAGCTGCTAAACCTCCCTTGCCTTGGGCTTCAGCAACAGACCGGACCGGAAGTCTCAGAGCTCTGTGGCAGCTACAGGACCCCTTCCAGGAGTCCTCACTTCTTCCGCACACTCTCTCTCACCTGGAGAGAGTCGCCCACAGGTTTGACAACCTGCTTCTTCAATTTCATTCTAGCACAAGGAGAACAACAGTAAGACTCAGTAGAGGACAGATGACAGTAGCCAATTACACTTGGCCAAGGGACTGCGTGACCACAATAGTCCATAGTTAAAACACACCTGGCATGGACGATTATGGTAGGCTCAGGATTCATAGGACACACAAGAGACTCAGCTCAGTCCATAGGTTTACCACTAGGTTTCACAGTTTCGGGTTTCAGAAATGCATGAGGTATGCATCCCTCATGCAGAGCCAGATGGTTTAAACAACTCATGGAAGAATGGAGGATGAAATCCCAGACTCAGGTGGCAGATGGAGGAATGAAAGACGAACCCCCGGACTCAGGTGGCAGATGGAGGAATGAAGGATGAACCCCCAGACTCAGGTGGTGGATGGAGGAATGAAGGACGAATTCCCGGACTCAGGTGGCATATGGAGGAATGAAGGATGAACCCCCATACTCATGTGGCAGATGGAGGAATGAAGGACGAACCCCCAGATTCAGGTGGGGGATGGAGGAATGAAGGACAAACCCCCAAACTCAGGTGGCAGATGGAGGAATGAAGGACAAATCCCCAACATGGCTTACTTCTTTGGTTTTAACTGCATGTGCCCAAGTCGACACCTGTCTCCCTGGGGCTGCATGTTTCCCATCTTGCACATGTTCCCCTTCCAGGAACTTAGGATAAAACATATACATTTTTCACAGCTTTGGAATAATATTTAATTATTATTCCCAAGGACTTAAGCCCTCAAGCTTAGACTCTCTGCCAACCTTTCAGTCCCCTCTCCCTTACCCAAGCTTTGTGGAAGCTTAGTCCCCCATCACTCCTTCATCGTGGTCGGTCCACATGCAGAGATGTTTTTGTATTAATATTGTGCATAATTACATGTACAAAAATCAAGCTCCTGGCCCTAAGCACTTAGGCTCCCTGGCCTAAATAACACATAATCCCACTAGCTTATATAAACTTGGCTCACCAACCTATAAAAAAAAATTACAATTCATAATAAAATTGGGGCATGTCCTTGGGGTATTACAATCCCATTCCAAGGGGGAAGAACGAGAGCATAGAAACTCTATCCATTTCAGTATTCCCCCTTTGCCCCAATATTTTGCAACCACATTGTGAGTTTGAGCCAGAATTCCTTCTTCCTCCATTGCAAACCCTTTCCATTTCCCTAGAGAGAACTGAAGAGGAGAAGAATACGTGGAAGCAGTTGGTGCATGGTGAAGAGGATCCCAAGACCGAGTTTGAGGAGCAGTTGTCAGTCTCATATTGTAAACGAATTTTGTGAGATTAATATAAAGAAATACTTTTTCTGTCCTACCAAATGATGTCTTAAATCTTTGTGATTTGTTTACATTTTTTGTTATGATGTCTAACCCACTAATCCATATATAGAATGAATGCTTGTAGTTTCTTGTTTGTCTTTTGGTGAATGCAAGTTGGCCTTGGGAGGAGATCTGCAGTTGAGAAACAATTGAGTGCAAAGGGATTGACACCAGACACGGAGTTTAAGGTATGCCTACCAAATCCCTATACTTTGTCATTTATGTATGATTGAGGGGTAATGTTAGGATAGTTGTTAAAAGTAGGAGACTTTAGATGGTTAGCTATGCCTACACTTCAGAACCCTGGGGTAGTTCGTAGGGGGGTTTTCCTGCTATAGCATTATCATCACATCTTGATGCGTAACACCTATCTCTGAAACATACTTCATGAAATTGATGGCATAAGTAATAGCCAAGGATGGGTCTCCATCAAATTTTGGACAATTATTCCCCCAACCTAGAGAAACATGATTTGGGTATCCCAGAATATATTCAATATCCAGGGAGGAAAACATTCTGTGAAGTGACCATCATTCCATAATCCCATTACTTGAAAATAGAAATATCACAAAGTTGAGAGAAGGATGACACCTCAGAGTATATCAGTGGAGTCACCAAATGTTCTCTCTAGGAGCATCAAAGGAAGGTGAGTTAAATACCCTCAGTGGATTTTCTAGGTAAAGTTGTAAGATAAGGGATTCGAGATAAAGTTTACCAAATATATGTCATTGAGGAGAATGACTCAATCCTCCCTCGCAATGACACCACAATGTTATCACAGTATTTGTACTTATGCAAATCCAAACACAAGACTCCCAAATCTAGTGTAACTATGGAATAACCTACCACTTTCACCTTAGTAAGAACTTCCCTTGTTTTAGTCATGGAAGAGGTCCACCACAATTGATGCTTACTTGGTGACCTCAAGGGATCAAATAAAAAGTATAGTAGACAAGCCTATTGCCCCATGTCTTGATCGTCAAATAAATGGTCTAGTTCAAGGAAGTAGAAGAGGTATGAAGTTTTTTTAGTACATGCGCAGAACAACAACACTTTCCAACATATATATAGAAATTTCCATGTCATAGTATGCAAAAAAAACCTCTTAGGACACTAGACAAGTGAATTTGCAATGGATGTTACACGTTTGTAGCAATAAATAACTATATGACAACAATAAATTATTTGTAACAGTGCCAACAATTAGCACAACGAAATGCAACAATTGACCATGAAAATTTAGCATCCATCCACTAGAAAATTATCCAATTGTTAGATAATATTTCTAAATGAGTTAGGCCACCTTTACATGAGTGTGTGTAGAAAATTAGAATGTTATCATATGGTTGTAGAATTTTTTTTATAACAATTGTAAGAAGTGTAGTGATTTTGCCAATGTTAGTGATAGTAAAAATATTAGAGAGCTTGACAATTTTAAGAGAAAGTGTTTATCAATCAGTTCACCAAGAGAATAGCTTATTAGATCAGTGCCTCTTAGGGTATGGAATTTTCTGAATGCAACTAAGCTTGAATGATTGCCTAATTTAAATCAAGAGGTAGGATTCAAACCCTAAGGTGCAAGCACATTTGGGGATTAGGATTTGAATCTTGAGGAGAAGGACTTATAGGGTGCAAGCACATGTGGGCCCTAGAAACCATGTATCCCTTCTTGTAGCTTCAACTAGATCAAGATCAATTATCTAGGGCTAAAATCCTAAAGTGATATTACTTTATCGATTTAGGGTTCTAACCATAGCAAGGACACCTCACACATTTTGGGAAAACATTACCTTGTGAGAGGAAGAAGTACTTATGTTCCTCTCCTAGGTTTTCAAAGAACAATACATCTTGCATAAAACAACAAATTCACCATTAAACATCAATAACATAAGAATAAATTGCAGAAATTCACTTACAATATCCAAGAAACCACAAGATAAAATCCTAATTACAGAATTTTCCATCCAAAGTCAACAAATACCATCCATAAGATACCTTTCAATCATAATGGATGAGAGAAGAAGAGATAATAACCCTTAGATAGTGAAAATTTAAGAAGTGTAGTCCCACAAAGGTGAGAAGTGATGATGATAAAATGAAAGTTAGGTTTATCCTTTTTATATAAGGCTAACCTCACATATTTGTCCACATAATTTGTCAACCATAAAATACAATTGGGGTCGACCCCTCATTTAACCTTTACAAAATGCTAAAGAGAAAAAATAAATCAAAATATCCCACATGTGTGAGACGTTAAGGCTAGGCAAGGTGATGTCATGCCTCCAAAGGCTAAGGTAGGGCCTCCAAAGGCCACGTGGAATCCTCCAAGGTGAAGTAGATGTGAATTGAAGTGTCTCCTCATCCAAGGTCATGCCAACTCATCTCAGGTACCCATCCATCCATCGAACCCTATCCATGTCAAATCCTAGAAGGTGATGTCATCACCATAATAGGGAAAGAATATAGGATCCAAGGCCAATGTCTAGGATCCAAGGAAAATTTCTAGACTCTAGGGAGATGATTGTCATCTCTACACAATCTCTGACTGTCTATTGTTGTAACATCCCTAATACTGGAGCAAAATAAGTGATGGGTTACTATGCCAATCCTGTGGGGATTCCAACCCATTTGTGTGCCACAATGACTGGATATGCTCAAACCAAGGCCCATCTGTCCATCGTCCAAGGTTCTGAGGAAGTGAGATCCAATATTTGAGGGTGGTGAGTCACTAGATGACCGACTAGTCTCCATCACATGTGCCCAGGTCCTACAATAAATGCATAATGTATTGGGTAAAATCCTAGGACGTCCCTCAAAGAACCATGTCAGGTCCATCCAAAAAAATAAAAGCATAAAACATGGTTAGCCAAAGTTCATAAGAAAACTTAGTCCTTAAAACATGCAAAGTAAGTTGCAAATTAAGATATAAGACATGTAATACAAGTCATGCCTGAGTATCCCCTTCAAGCATCACACGAGCTCAGGACCCCATGTGATTTACCAAGCATAGGTATGGATGGGTCTTCATGCAACCCTATTAGGTATGCCACCTAGACAAGATATAAAATAGCCCAAGTAGAGGGATAGGTCCTAATACTTACAAGGGAAAGTAAAAACCCTTCAAGGGTAAGTGTGAAAGTGATATGGTTTAGGGATTACTGCATGGATAATGGTGTCATTGAATCCATTTCTATGAGTGCCTATGTGGAGGGTGCACTTAATCTTGAGTTACCCAATATTTATTTTCTATTTTTTCTAATCCCCCATTTTCCTTTTCTAAGTCCTACTTTATTATATAGTTTACAAGTCCCCTTTGTAAGGTTTCAAGCCATTAGCATTTCCTTTTTTGGACTAGGGTGAGCATTGAAAGAGTAGAGCTCAAGTTTGGACCAACTTTTGTTGGTCCTCTTTGCTATCATTCCTTTCTTTCTTTAGCATCAATTTCATATTATTTTCATAATAGTTGTAAAACAACCTCTGAGCATTCAACCCCTCTTCTCATGAGAGAGTATACTATGACATATTATTGAAGTTTAGTACACTATGAGATGATCCAGGATGGAAAGTGTTAAGTATGGAGGGGAAAAAAATGTTACTCTTGAGAGGGACCCCCATTAATACCCATTTTCCCTATGCGATGCCAACACAAGGCTAAGGCACAAAATATTACCACCAAGGTGAAACAAGGAAATTGAGACAATTTACCAAACCAGTGATCCATTATCCAACTTCAACCAAATATGCTCATCCACATTCCCGACAAATTAATCACAACACCTTGCATAAAATAAGGACTAACATACCTCATGGTGATCATGGCTTACCATCTCCCATACTCTAGGTTCCTTGAATGCGACGAGCCTTGGTTAAACTGTAGTTGTAAAGGTAAATGAGAGGGGTTTATGGGCTACCATCTATGGACATTTTGATCATCACCGTGGTCAGGATCAAGTTCTCCATTGCGGGACTCAAGTCATGATCTCCTCCAGTCGCCCCTAGGGATGGGGGGGTAACAGGAGAAATTAAGATCCCATCAAAGTGTTATATTTAAAATATATCATTGATAGGAGGTGATTCATAAGAATATTTAGAGAGGTATCACCAATAACTGTGTTTCAATCCCACAAAAGAAAAAGGTTACTAGAGGTGTGTACACATGCATTTAGCATAGTGCAATGAATATTTTGATACAGTTCTCCCACGATGGTGCTTGAAGGACCCTATTTTTGTTTTTACAAAGTTGGTGGGAGTATTACTGCACTAACAAAATTATTGAATTCCTTCTATACTCAAATATTCAAGAATTTCGCTAGTGAACTACATAGGCTAGGGATTTTAGTCTCTTAAGAGAAAATGAATTCCAAGTGCTATAGTTTTTTAATATACCTAAGGGTATCCAACAATAGTACTTAATGGAATCTTTCACATCACCAACTAAGGAGGATAGATTGTACCCTTTGTGGTACTATAATTCCTTAGTATGTGAGAGTGATTTCCCCGAGTGTTTTTCTCACTACACAATACAAATGGAGAAGTCGTAGGTTTATGTAAGGTTAGTTTTAGGTGCATATAGAGTGATTTTTATATAGCCTAGGGTATGTAGAAGAAAATTTTGTATATATAAGTATTGTATAATATGGTACTACTCAAAGGAGCACCAATAGAGGTTGCAAGGGTCTCCAAACAGGTGACGCCTCTTTTATTTTCTACATGTATTGTTCCCCAACTATATCTTTACCCACCGATTGATAGATCTTTGTGTTATTTAAATATTTTGGGACACATATCTAGCCTTAAAAAATATTTTAAAATATGGATGCATGTTGGGTTAAGAAAGCGCCCTGATACCACTTGTAGTGATTTTTAACCATTAGTTTTGAATTGTAGAAACTTAGGCATTCATAGAATATAAACACAAACAAGCATTTACAAGAGATATACTACATTACATATGCAAAATATGCCCTTGTATTAATAATTATCAGATAAAGAAAACAATGTTCACTTGCCTCTTAAGGTAGGACAACCTCTCATTGAGCAGAGACCCAATTACAACAGTAATCGACAAAAACAATCTATAACCTTGTTTGACTTATGAATGAACATATATTTGAAAAAAATCAGGTTTGCTTACTTATGAATCAATTATTTTTTAATTCTTCCTTTCATTCTCTGATTGTTAAGAGAGAACCCTTTTTAATCGTGGATCTCAGCCTCAATGCTAATTTTCCCAAAAATATATTTACAAAAGGCTTGTATGCCTCTCAACTTGTAAACATTTCGTATATATTTCACTGACGTCTCTTGGTCTTCTACACTTTCCTTATAGTGACCATCCTCTGGCTTTTGGGGTTGATGAAACAAAATTGATTTTATCATAGAACAATCTCCACCTCTCAAGGAGGGCATGAGATGATGGAATAGACTATTAATGTAGCCAACAACCCCTAATTTCTTTCCCAACTTTCTTCAACCCATAAATGCACATTAAATTTTTTGGAGCAATATAATAGACATTTATGTCACCTTATTTTGGTTTATATTTTTCAAATCAATTTAAAATGGTCCATATTATGAATTTATCACACAAATCATGATATCACATATGTAAAATACTAAGATTACAATTTTATATAAGATTGCAATTTTGTATCTAAAAAACTAATTCTTTTGAACTTTAAATTGAAAAAACGTTTTAAAATGTAAATGCTTGGGTGATATTCCTAAGAAAGAAATAACAGAAGGATTTTGATTTCGATTTGATTTTAAGTGATGTTATGACTTTTTTTTACTTAGATCCCAACATTTTTTTAATGTCATTGACATCTATTTCTATTTTATCAAATTCTAATTAAAAAAGGGGAGTCGCAAAGTAGCAATCCCCTGCCTTTAAGTAAGGGGGTGTAACCATATCATACATTGAGTGCATTTACATCTGACGACGACTCTTTATTATTTCACCTGACGTGGAAAAGAGAAAACCACACATTAGGCTCCCTCCAAAGCACATTTCCGACAACTCATGTGAAATTACCAGGAGAATCGAGTAACAATGTTGTGCTTTTATCGTATGGTAAATGGAGCCGAGAGAATCGATATGTGGTTGGTGGCTACAAGATGACATTAGTGTTAGGCATGCCACTTGAAAAGATTCAAATATGGAAGCACCACATCAAAAGTTCGCTCATTTAAGGAAGTGGTGTAATAAGTAGGACAATATGAATAGTGGAAATGGCAATGGATTGTTGCAGGTATAAGCTCTAGATTTGTTCAGAGGCATTGTGAAATTTCGTCTCTCTGATGTCTTTGAAGATGGATTTTGTCTGAGAATGATACGACTGAGGTGGTTGAGGTGATAACACTTTACATCATTACATTACATGTAATATGTTATAACATATTACATGTAATATGTTATTACATATTATATGTAATATGTAAAACAAAGAAATCAATGAAAATAGAGAAATAGGCACACATAGTGAGTAAATAAAAATAGAGAAATAGGCATGCATAGATAGTAAATAATAATCAAATCATTTTTTTGATAGAAAATTTAAGACTGCTTTGAATATAATGACTTAAATTAGCAACAATAAGTATGTCGAACTTAAATAATGAAAAAAAAAATGTTGTATAATGCCCCATTGATTTTCTTCTTAAATAAATCGGAAATAAGCTTAGCTAAGTTGAGCATAATGCTTGAATTTATAATCAATAATTTTTCTTCATTAATTTATACAATCCATATGCAAAAATCCAGGCTTCCCTTTCTACCAGGGAGATAAAAAGATTATGTGCATTAAACAACAACTTAAGTGTAATGTGATAACATAACGTGTCAGCTCAGAGAGATCACACTGCATGTAGAAGTTTTGTTTGGATGTGTGGAACATGATAAGAAAACATGTGTTTACATATGACATATGTCTGATGTTGTAGTAGCTTTTGTCTTTGTTAGACAGCACAGAATTAAGTTATGGGTCGAGATCTAACAAAATTGATCTACCAGCACCACTAGTAGCAAAGAACCCATCATCAATTGAATCCATTTCATTTTACCCTATACTGTGAGAAGCAAGGCTCGAAACCGTGACCACTTACCAAAACAATTTGGCCCCACCGACTACCCTTCTCCCTAGCCAAACAAACTAGCAGTAAAGAACCCATCATCAGTTGAAGATATTGCATTTTACCCTACACTGGAGGAATCAAGGCTCGAAACCGTGACCACTTCTGAGAACGATTCGCCCCCCCATAATACCCCACACCCTATCCAAACCACATCCTTTCCCAGGGTGCCTTCTCCCCAAGGCGCTAACAACACATTGTATCAAGAAAATTGGAGAAACCCAATGAATGTTGACCCCGTTTCTCCATAGTCTCTCATTCCCATTGGCTTGTCATATGATCAACGTCTCTTTCGTTCGACTCCATATGACCAGCACTCGGCCATTAGACTGCATATGTTTTCCCAATCACTTGACTTTCCCAACATACTGAATGTGTTTGCAAATTGGATGACTCACAAAAGTGGTCTGACATTCAGGAGTTGTTCGATCTGTGGTTGAGATCGTTGGATCGGGATGGAAATCCTAACAATACTGACATTAATCTTTATAATCATTACTTGCATGCTAATTTGATGATTGGAGCATCCGCGGGCGAGTTGATGGATTTGGTCACACAAATGGAAGATTATGGAATTGTTCCCAACACTACCTCCTTCAAATTAGTATCGAAGGAAATGTACCAGGCATAGGAAAGAGATGAAATCATCAAGTTAATTGATCAGTGTGTTTCTATCCATTATGATCTGTTTATTGAAAGAAATGATTTATATTGTTTATTGGATGTCTTACAGTTTGTGTTATTTCTAGGACTATTTTGGATCAGGAAAAACAGAAGTGTACTTATTCAATAAGCCATCTGGTTTCAAGCAACATCTAGTGAGAATATCCAGAGTGTACATGCCTGCAAGAGGAAAGGTAAACAATAGGGTGTAATTTTGTTTTTTTAACAGGCTAGAAATTTACTGTAAAAAATGAAGGAAAATAAATTATGTGGAAGTGTCAGTGGTAAATTTGATTTGACTCACCTTCTCACAATGCAATGTCATCTTCTCACAATTCAATGCCGTATTTTGGTGACAATAATGTCATCTTCTTGGTGATAGTGTAGGTAGTGGAAGACCAGATTGTGACAATGTAGGTGGTCAAAGGCTAGATTGTTTGGGTAGTCGATTCTTGTTGTCAGTGAACAAGTTGATGGATGCTGGAATGAAACGATGCCATTGACCATGGTGTCTCCTGAGGGCATCCACCTAGGCACCTACCTCAGCAGGTCCCGCGCCTGACCTCCTGGTCTTAAGGATCGTTCTAAATTACCCTCGAGCCGGAGTGGCTCCTTTGATTCTTCCTTGGAATCCTTACTAGGATTTGACCCACAGGTCTGTCCTGATCATTACAACCCTTAGGCTTGAGCGCTTCTCCGTTCTCAATAGAAAATAACAATCGGGTTTCGGGGTTTTCCAATCCCCAATGTCACAACACTTGCTTCCTCGAATCCCCAATCTCCGATATCCCGATGCGCTTCCTTTTTTCTTCAGCCCTCTTGGCTATCCTCCCAGTCCACACGAACCTGCCTTATATGACCACAATCTTATCTCTTATCAGGATTCTGGGTTTCGAGTGTCAATATGTATTGGGTCTCTTGTCCGCGGGATTCTCGATTTCCTGACTTCCCGACAATTGACTTTTTCTTTCGGGGAATTTCCCGAAGGCTTCGATCTCATCCATGCGTCCTCAAGGATGGACGGTCCTTGCTGCTCCTCGTTGTTTCGCAATTCACGATTTCAAATGCTCCAGTTGCCTTGTCTTCAAGATTCACGAAACGTTGAATACCGATATGCTGATTTGGCTTCCCTGTCAGGGTTTTCCCCGATAGCCTTGGTTGTCACCACACGTCCCAACTGATGGACGGCTCTGATCATCTACGGGGTTTTCAACATGGATTTTCCCGATCCTTTGCCCTAAAAACCTCTGATTTTCCGAATCCCAAAACTCCGATGGAGTCTTCCCTTTCGGGACTTTTCCCGAGATCTTAGATCTTCACCACATGTCCTCTCAAGATGGGCTATCCTGATTCAACCTCGGGATTTCGAGACTTTTGAAGCCCTGATGAAAAAATTCCTTTGTCAACTTAGAACCCCAGTCACCGAAATGCCGACGACTCTCGATGATTGCCACTTATCTCCTCAAGATGGACGGTTCAGATTGATTCCGGGATTTTCACTATGAAAAATCTCGATCATTCATTCTCGTGACTCCCGATTCTGCGAATGCTAAAATTCTGATGGCCACACCTCTCGTCAAAAATTTCCTCCTCCCATCCATGAAGCTTAAACCTCATGCAACTCCTAGTCAATCCAGAAGCTGACGGGTATTTCTGTGAAGATCCTACAGTCCACAATCTCCTGAACTTGAACTCCAGATGCAGCCGTAACCTCCTCGCTTCTCCGGCAGATCTGACAGCTGGCAGGGTTTCGCTAATCCTTCCCACAGATTCCTGACTGTCGATTCTTCCCCTTTGATGTTTCCTGTGAAGGAAAACCAAGGACTCTTCCCTAGACTTGTCTGCTTGTGCTATAAACTTTCGATGCCTCTCTACGGTTTTCAAAGGATTTACTCCTCCTGAGCTTCTCACAACTTCAACCTCAAAGAGGATCCTTGCACGCACTCCTCAAGGTGACCTCCAACCACTCTCAGGTGTTATGTACTTCGACTCTGCGCACACCTGCAGCAGTAGTCCTTCGATATTTTTCTCAGGTTCACAACCCTGAGACTCTCCTTGGCCTGCGCACTCTTTGCACGGCTCCTGTACCTAGTTGCACTCTGAGGAAATGAGAACAAGAGATACCTCTCCCAATATTTCAGGGACAACCCTCTGAACTCCTTGTCGACGCACTCTTTGTGGACAATTCAACTGCACTCCTTGTAGGAATCTTGCTCAGACAGAGAAATAATTGAAACTCATTCCTTCTTCCTTCCAGGCTTCAAACTCAAACCATGAAATCACATACACAGCATATAAAAGGAAATGTATACCAGGGAGAAAACATTCATGAGCATATCATTTAGCATCAATACACAGAGAATAAACACAAAGCCATGAATTTGAATCAATCTCTTTCTATTAATCCAAATATTAGTACATGGGTGTTTCTACATAGCTCTCTGCATGCTCTTGCTCTTCCTTCTCCAGAATAATGTTACAATGCACAATGAGGGTGTCTATATCTCGTTTCCCTCTTTCACTCTACAAACTGTCTAATCTAGAATTAAATTCTACCTACTTGCATTAACTATCTTAAATGCCTTCTACCTAC
>JASDQU011403502.1:59585-74436 GCA_032191745.1 Picea mariana
GCCAAATAAGACTTGAAATATTTCCATTGGATAAAAAAAAATGGTTTAAATACTTGATAAGTGGAGAAAAAGTGTTCAATAATAAAGGAAGTTAAAACTTTGGATATATTTTTAGATTTGTGTACAAGATTAATGAAAAACGTCAATCTGTTTACAATAGTCCTTGCTGCCTGAAGGCAGGGACTAATAATATATATTTACATTTAAATGTAAATCTTAGATGTATTGAGGTGTAAGAGATTAAATAACCATAGTAATCCATGTTAGTAGGATATTCTATAGGTAATGAATAATAAAGATGTATAATTAAATAAAGTGCCATGGAGCTCTCAAACTAATACCAATTATATATATATAAAGTATGCATGCGGATTACATGGCAATGAATTTTATTTTATTTTTAAGTAAAAAAGGTGGTGTTACCTGCTATATTAAGTTGACAAAAATACAGAGAGATATATCTTTACTGCTGCCACCAAATGTGCTGCCATTTTACCAGAAACCAACACAATTTGGGGCACTTGTAACATGTCTAGGAAGGTAAGCCAAAATATTGTTTAACCATCTATCCTGCCCGAAGGAAACCATGATAGATGGCAATATACCGTCTTAATTCTGAACAACAAGATTGAAAACCAGACTAAAAAAGACAAGCTCAAATACCCGGTGACCTATCTCCATCACCCTCCTAACACGTAGATTTGGCCTGAATGAAAAATGGTTGTGCGCACATTGGGCATTTTCATTTTGCTGGAGCGTTGGAGTAAGCGTCCAAGAGCAGGTCCAAGCGTTGTCCCCTGAGGAAGGCTCTGTGCTCCTAGTCTGCCATTTAGCCTCGGAGTTCGAACACTAGATCCATGTGTGTTGCGCGAAGGAGTGGAACATGCATTTCATTTGTTGTTGCCTCGCCTGAGGTTCCTTTCTCCACTTCGGCTCTGGCCTCGTTCTTTTCCATGGCGGCAATGTCTGTGTGGTGCACCATTACCGCACATGTCCTTTTCAAGACCTCGTCCTCGTATGGCGCCTCCTCGACATAGCAGGTTGGGCAGTCTTCACAGAACCTTCTCTTTTTCATGTCTGTTGCTTGAGGCTTCAGGGTCTTCGCGATGCTATCTTCTTCGGTTGGAGAAGCTTCTTCAAGCCTTTCCCTCAAGTTGCTTCCAGCTTGTGATGGAGGCTCATTTGCATGAATTTCTACTCGCTTGGTGTCTGTGGGCTGCCAATTGTCCAGAGTCGGTGGGGTCTGAGCTCTATTATCCATTGTAGACTGAATTTTGGTGGCATGGAGTGCAAGACAGGCGACTCTCTCTCTTTGTCAAAGGATAGAATTTGTCAGCGAGAGTGCTCGATCCATGTGTTGCCTTCTCTGTTGTTGAGCAGCATGAGTGTTCCAAGTCGAACCATGGTGAGGCTTTCCTCGCTCCCTTGGCATTGTGGAGGAGGAGTGAATAGAAAACGACCCCGGATTCGACGGGATACAGATACAGACACACCAGATCTTGTGGTCGGTAGGGAGGTTCAGCACAAGAATGAACCAACTGCGTCCGAGCCTCCTTGCTATCATATTTTCGTGGGACAGATGCACCTGGATCCTCTTTAACTCGACCATAATTAATATTTGCAGTGCCGGCTCCTTCGCGTGAGGGAGAAGTCTCTCATCCATAGGACTGTTGTAATGGCCTACTCCCATCGTTAATACTGAAGAGATGGGGAGCGGCTTGCAGCACTTAAGCCATGGTTCAGTGCTAAGCTTATTGGCCATGTAGGTTTACATGTCACCCCATCTGGGGCCATGGCAATGAATTTTACTATATCCATGTTTGCAAAATTTTGTTGTTCATTACAATGATAGGTAACAATCACTAGATTTTTTTTTTTTGGTTCATTCATTTTAATGTTATCTTAACTCCAACCTAATGCATTTAATTTGGAATAATGAGAACATGAAATTGTGATTGGAAAATCAAAACCTTATAGTTTTCACATTGTAGAATGTCATTGCTCGAATATTTGTGAAGATTTTAATGTTATTTTCATTTTCCCTAAAACAATAGTGATTCAGATTATTTTCGGAACAAAATGAAAGAAGAGATATTACAATGAAATCAACATAAAAAAATGCCAGAAATAGCTAAATACAACAATACATGATTTCTATTAATAAAATAAATGTACAGAGACTATAAAAATACAAAGTGCAAGACTTGCTAGAATGGTGACAACTTTATCTTTGAGAAGAGATGTGACGGCTACACTCATTCGCAAGAAGATTAGTACAATGAGGCTCTGAAGGACTTTTTATGATAACATGAATGCCAAAACCCTAGACATCCAAAAAACTAACCCTAGGAGATAAAAAGCCAAAATTCATGTGGGCCCCATTGGGGTAAGTTAGTACATCAAATTCTTGGGGTCACAACTTTTGCATACAATCTCCATTTTAGGTCTTTTTGAGAACTACACATTATGCTGCCAAAATCTAACTTTATCTACAGTTTGACTGTGGCAAGCCAAGAAAACATTGTCTAGGGCCCCAAAACGGGCCTAAAAGTACAAAAAAATGTACTGACATGAGAACTTCCAAAATAAGTCAGTTGGAATAGGTGGGCGGCCACCAATATCCACCTGGATGTTCTGTAGGGCTTCATGACATCTCTGGAAGCGAAGAACTCACAATTACAAAGAAATGTCCCCATTACAGAGAAACGTGTTGAGCTGAAAACAGTCAAAATGAGCCAGTTGGAATTTGGGACAGGTGGGTGGCCACCAATATGCACCTAGATCAAATAGCTTGTTAGCTCTGTCTTAACTGCAACCTAATGCATAATGCATTTAATTTGGAATAATGCATAATGCATTTAATTTGGAATAATTAGAGCACTAAATTGTGATCGTAAACTCACAATCTTATAGTTTTAGCATTGTAAGTTGTTAGTCTTTTAGTATTTATGAAGTTTTTCATGTCGCACTCTTATAGTTTCAGCATTTTAAGCTACCGATATTTTAATATTTATGAAGACTTTCATGTTAATATTAAGTGTCATATGGGGTAAACATTTGCAACAACTTTATACAATTTATTTTTAGGAATTTAGGTATAGTGAAATTTAGATAGCATGTTAAATCAAGTAGATTTTGTTATTAAACATAAAAATAAACAATGATGGTGCAAAATTTATGATAGTTTCCAGTTTTATAGTTTCAAGATTGTAGGCTATCACCCTTTTAATATTAATGAAATTTTCTTTGTCAATATTGAGTTTTATATAATGTGAACATTTGCAACTAATTTAAATATATTTTTAATCAATTTTTGTGGAGAATAGTGGTATGGCTCCAAGTCAACTTGATTTTGATTTTGTTATCAAGCATAAAAATAAACAATAATGACACAAATCTATCAAATTTTCTACTTAACATGAAGCCACTATAATACATATTTTTCAATTAAAGAGAAAGTTACAATAACCATAATAATAAAGTGTGATCAGGAAATACAAGTGTGAGGTTCCTAGTTACTTACTTATGAGGTTTATGAGGTTGATACTATGTCATTGTTAAGATTGTATAACTTGAATTAATAATATTAATACCATAATATTATTAAGATTGTGTAATTTTATTTTAATATGATTTCAAGTTTTTAACATTTTCATTTCAAGTTTGCTACACATATTGAGGTACCATGAATCATTTGTTTTATTTTAAATAAATAAATAAATAACAAAATACATTATTTTATTGTAATTTTTTTATATATAATAAAAAATACAATTTCAAATAATAAGTAAAACATATTGAGGTACCATGAATCACTTGTTTTATTTTAAATAAATAAATAACAAAATACATTATTTTATTGTAATTTTTTTATATATAGTTTTAACATTTTCATTTCAAGTTTGCTACACATATTGAGGTACCATGAATCATTTGTTTTATTTTAAATAAATAAATAAATAACAAAATACATTATTTTATTGTAATTTTTTTATATATAATAAAAAATACAATTTCAAATAATAAGTAAAACATATTGAGGTACCATGAATCACTTGTTTTATTTTAAATAAATAAATAACAAAATACATTATTTTATTGTAATTTTTTTTATATATAATAAAAAATACAATTTTAAATAATAAGTAAAACATAATATTTGATAATATATAATTTATTAATATTTAAAATTAAAATTAATTTAAATTATTTGATTTTATTATAGTATTTTTATTTTATTATTATAATAAATTTAAATTGATTTTTTAATAACTTTTTCAATTTAATGATAATAAATATATATACCATACTTTACACATATTATTTACTATTAATGAATTGTAAATACACTCGGTATTTCATAATTTTTGACATTATATTAAGTAATCATTATTTAAGGTAACGAAAAATATTCAAGATTCTTCTCTTTCTTGAATATTGCATATATAAAAAAGTAGTCATCACTTTAACAAAGAATATTCAAAATTATTTTCTCTCTTCTTTATTACATAGAAAAAAGTGGTCATCATTTAAAGTAACAAAGAATATTCAAAATGTTTAGAAAAAAGTGGCCATAATTTAAAGTAATAAAGAATATTCAAAATTCTTTTCTTTGTTGTTTATTGTACATAGAAAAAAATGTTGAGAAGAATATAATAAAGAAGGAAAAATAAATTACAATATAATAATAAAAATAAATACAATATTTAAATAAATAAATAAAATAAATTTTAATTTTATAAATAAATTTTTATTTTTTAATTTTTAATAAATAATATTATAAAATAAAGAATATATACAATAAAATAGAATAAAAGACTAAATTTTAATGTAAGATTCATTAAAAAAATTCAAAATAAAAACCCAGTCAAAGAAGGAAAAGCAATAAACATTCAAAATAAAAAGCCACTCACAATGAATTTATAATCTCAATATTAAAGATGGGAACTTACATTTATGTTTTATTATTTTAAATTCAAGAACAAAATTGAACTCCAAACTAAAGTATATTCTTTGACAGAGAGCAATAAAATCGACATGGATTTTTTTTTTTTATTTATTTTTAGTTAATGGACTCACAATGCAGTCTCATTCTTCAGCAAACATGGTTTGAGATATACTTAGCTCTATTTACTGAGCTAAAGTTTGAGAATCATAAATATAGTATCATCTAAAAAACCATCAGGAAATATTAGACAGTTTTAATGCAAGAGCCGACCTGTGGCACGGCTAAAATTAGGTAGAAGAACAACATCATAAATTCACGTGCATAAACTCTCGACATACCCCAAGTTGCAGAGCAATGATAAAGGTGCAAAATTAAAAGGTTCGACACAGCTGTAGAAGCGATAAGGACCATAGCCTTAAGATGGTAATTAGAAAAACAGAAAGCTCAACAGACTGTTAAATATACAACTATTGACTAAGCGAGTTTGAATATTTATTCATTAAGAAATTGTTTCCAGATTAAGTATTTTTTATTAAATTTGTAAGTTTATATTTGTGAAATAATATATGATATAATTTTAAAAAGTTGAATTTTATGATGAAGGTTATAAGTTCAAATTTAAAGGGGTAGGGTATATAAATTTTATCAGTCAAATAGTTAGGGGCGGGGATTCCTTATCCCGCAAACAAGAAATCTCATACCTCAATTTGATGATATATTTTAACAGTGACTTTAAAAAATAGATTATTATTATTATTATTTATAATATAATTTTAAAAAGTTAAATTTAATAATAAAAAATTATTATTGAATTAATACCATAGTTACCTACTCCGTCAAATGAATTTGAAAATTAGTCAATTTGTTCGATATTGTTAGGTAAATTCGATTAGTCAGCACAACAGGTTCACGATTGGGGAGCACGATGATGGTTCAGAACTTTAGGGTTTCTGGCCAGGGTTGGAGGGGTTGACTCGCAGCCCCTGACGACAGTCCTCACTCCCGTCATTAATTTATATTTTGTTTTAAAGGTGATTCCCCGCGTTTTGATTTATTGACCCTAGGCTAATAATTTTCATTTGCATTCAAACGTAGTAGTAAAAAGTAAGCATATCATTTGCGTTCAAACGTAGTGGTAAAAAGTAAGCATACTTTCGGTGCTTACCATAGAAACTGAATAAGGTACGCGAGTTGTGAAATCGAATACATATGCTGTCGGTAGGTTAACCCAAACCAGGTTTTTACTGTCTTATTACTACGCCAAAGAAAATCAATATATTGTGAGTCAATTCAGCCTGTGTGTTCAAAAAGTATATTATTTTTTCGAATATTAATCCCTACAATATATCAAGCATTACTGTATTAATGGTTGACTGCATTAAAGGCGATTTTTTCGTCTTTTTGTTGGACTATCTAGTGTTAGGTCATGATTGAATTTTAGAGTTAATGTCTCTAATTGTTAGAGCTACTCGTTCTCACGCATTTTGAAAAACACTATTTTCATCTTTAGTTTTAGGATATTGGATTGAAGATCCAACTCTTATTTATTGGTCACACACTTTTTTGGTTGGTTTGAGGTTTCGGGATCAAATTTTTTGGGAGCTGATAGAAATAGGATGGAAAGCTCGATAGAAACATGATGTAAATCGAATAGATTTTGATTGTTTAATGATCTTTTAAGTGGTGAGTATGATACACATGCTCATAATGATGGGTAATTCGTAGAGTTATATTTTTTTAGATATTTATATATTTTTTTCAAATCCTATATGGAGTGGGAAAAATGTGGAATCAATTCATGTTGGTATGTGAGATCTTCACCTCATTAATCTTGATATTGACAAATCACTATCTCCAAGTGAGTGAGACAAACAAAGGAATTCAAATTGAAATCTATAAGGCTTGCATTTAGTCCACATGGTTTAAGTGTATTGATCTTTAACTCTTAGCCTAAGGTATTTAGAGAATATAAATGCAAAAAAGGGTGATGTAATAAATAAATGAGATTAAATAAGTTAAATATACCACTGTAGTCACTATTATCAGAGAAAAAAACAATGTCCACTTAAGATAGGGTGGCCTCTCAGAGAGTAGGGTGGCCTCGCATCTCTTTAAATAGGAAAAACTCTAACTACTTGTTGTCACATTAGTAATAAGTACCAATTACCTAGTGGGCCTTATTTGATCAAGAAGATCCATTTACATTAATTAATTGTCCACTAACTATCAAATGTGTCTTATTTAGAGAAAATGGTTGCATATATTAATTAACTCCAAAGTATCCTAAAGTAGGGAGCTTAGGGTAGGATCCTAACATGATCTCTCCCTTGAAAAACAACATTGTCCTTAAGGCCAAAGGTGGGGAAATTGCTACAGAATCAATGTTGGTTCTAAGGTGGCACCTTTTATCTAAATAACTTTCCACTCGATCAATACTTCTTGGACCATCCACTATCGCAACTAACATCCTCTAGTAGCCAATACTACTTTCGTTTAGAACCAAATGGACCCTTCTTCATCAGATTTTGGTCAGCTAGTTTGCACCCTACAATTAGATACCAATATCCTCTTCAAGCAAGATACATGAAAAACTAGATGAATGTTTGGGTGGCTTGGAAAAGTCAATTTGTTGGAAACTTGTCCAATCTGTTGGATGATCTTATAAGGTGCATAGAACTTTGGTGCTAATTTATGGTGGATTTTTTTTAGAGAGGTATATTTATAGGGTTGAAGGTGAAGAAACACTTGATCCCATTCTGCAAAACAATGCTCGGAGTGATGTTGGTCAACTTGTTGCTTCAGTCTACTTTGAGCCATAACCAAAGTGTCCTTAAGTGTGTAGAGAATGGCTTCTCTGACATGAAGTGTGTTATCTACTCCATGAACCTTGGAGGTGTTTGGTTACAAATAGGAAGCCATTGATCGAGGTTTTTCATCATAGCCAATGTCTTATGGTGTAATTTTAGTAGGTTTATATGATAAGTGGTATTGTAACACCATTATGCAAGGTGTAGCCACTGTACCCATTGGTGGTGTTGTTTTGAAGTGAAACATCACGAAATTTTGGTTTCTAAGAACTTTTTGACCACTTATGCTTGACCATCAGTTTGGGGATGATACACAATTCTTATTTTCAACTAGGTAGCATGGATTTTAATAGCTCCTACCATGATCTGTTGTTATATCTGGGATCCCAATCCAATACAATGGAAGTCGACATGCCATATAACCTAAAAATAGAGTTGGGCAATTGAGAAAGGTGTAAATGGGTGTGATAAAGCACCAAAATGAACATATTTGGAAAGGAGATCAACTACCATCATGATGAATATTTTTTACCATCTTTCAGAAGAATCACTATGAAATACATAGATATGACAGTCAAAATATTTGTTCGGATCGATAGTGGTTGCAATGCCCCAAGTGTCTTCACCATCTCACCCTTGTTTCTTTGACACATGTCATCGACTACTACAAAATCCTAGATGTTAGTTTCCATACTCTCCCAAAAGAAGGAGTGCTTAGCTCATTCATTGGTTTTATGAATGTTGTGGTGACTCACAGTAGTTGAGGATTTCTTCTCCTCTAAGCCCCTTTAATTTAAGACAAAAAATTTTACCAAAATAATGAACCCTTTGTATTTAAAGGTCTAGCTTATTTTGATGTATAACTTTTAGGAGGGTTGGGATCTTCCTAAATCCTTTGGATGGGTTGAACCATAGTGTCATTTTCCAACTATTATTGATGTGATTCCTCTAGATCCATTTTGGAACAAGTAAGGATTAGGTAAATATGGATCCTTTCTCCTTCTAACCTTGATAAAGCATCAATCACCACATTTTCTTCACCTTATATATATATGATCTCATAAACATATGGGTGAAGTATTTTAGTGACCCATTTATAGTTCTCTAGTGATGATAATATTTGGTTTCAAGAATATTTCATACTATGATCGTTGGTATTGATTTGGAAATGCTTCCCTATGAGATATGAGCGGAAAGTATCAAATACATGAAGGATGCCCATCATCTCTTTCTCATAGGTGGAGTTTCATAAATTGTGATCACACAACTACTTAATATTGAGTGCCAAGGGATTCCCTTCTTACATCAACACCACGTCAATCACTCTACTCGAGGCATCACATTCCAAGACAAAAGTTTCACATTTTCACATTGGCCTTCACATTTCATCATAACACCATTGACCATCATAATTTGAAATTAGGTATGGCATGGATTTAGCAATGGGTTTCTTCGGTCACTCTTCGATGAATAAAGTTGTGGGTGCTTCCATTGTCAATCAAAGCAATCACCTTGTGCTTCTTAATGTAACCAATCAAATTAATAGTTTGGGGTGCAGAAAATTTAGATAAAGCATGGAGAGAAATTTGGGGCTCCTTCCATGGAGCTTGTAAGGTTAGTTTTTCTTGAGTATGAGGGGTTTATTCTTCACATTATGAGTCTGTAATGTCCTTGAAAATGATGTCCTTTGAGTGGTCTTGGTGGGATACATCTATTTGAAACATTTTTTGTTCTTTACATTTGTGCCCTTTGAAATACCTCTTGTCGCAATTATAACAAATTTTGAGGAATTGGTGTTCTTCCATATCTTTTAGGGACAATTTTTGGATTCATAGGGGATGAATGGTGAAGGAAATGGGGGTAGTTGTGAAAGGAGAATGAGGGTGATATGTGTATGAGGGTATTATGGTTTGTGCATTTATTTCCATTTAGGCTTCTTTAACTCTCTCATGAGCCTCAAACAAGTAACTAGGCATTGCATCATGACTTGTACCAGAATTTTCCCCTTAACACCACTAATGAAGCATTCTTTAAAGAAGAAATCAGATGTAATCAGATAGTAAAGAAATTTTACTAGGGGTTTGAGAACAATATTTTGAGGGGTATCACCAATAATTGTGTTGTGGGTCCACACAGAAAAGGGTTACTAGAGAGGTGTAACTATGCAATTGGTTCAATGGAAGGAATCTTTTAAGATAGGTCTCCCACAATGGTGCTAGTAGGAAAATTTTGTTTTTACGATGCTAGTGGGAGTTTTACTACACTAATATAATTCTTGAATTCCTAATATACTAAAATATGTAGGAATTCTTTTAGTTAAATACAAAGGTTAGGGTTTTCAAGGGAAAAGGTATGTCAAGTGTTATAGCTCTCTGATATAACTAAGGGTCTCCAACAATAGTATTCGTCCAAATATTTCACAACACCAAATAAGGAGGATAGACCATGGCCTTAGTTGTACTATGATACCCTAGTACATGAGAGTGATCTCCCTAAATGTTGTCTCAATGCAATAAATCAACAAGGGAGTTGTAGGTTTATGTAAGGTTGGTGTCAGGTGCACCTAGAGGGATTTTGATAGACCCAGTGGTACACAAAAGATAATTGATCCAGATTTGTGAGTGGAACGAAATGAAACCACAGATTTATAATACTAACACAGAGACATAACGAACAATAAAAGAGATACAGTAAAACTTGAATTCTATTAAATAAAGAAATATGTTGAAAACTGTAAAATCCAGACTTAAAACAAGCTTGCTAGAATGGTGGCATCTTATCTCTGAGAAGAGATGTGACGGCTATGCTCATTTGCAAGAAGATGAGTACAATGAGGCTCTGAAGGCCCTTTTACCATAAACATGAAAGAAAAAAACCCAGAAATCCAAAAACCTAACCCTAGGATATGAAGCGCCAAAAGCCATATGGGCCCCGTTGGGGTAAGTTAGTACATCAACTTCTCGAGGTCATAACTTTTGCATACGATCTTCGTTTAGGGCACACAATATCTCGTTGGAAAGGTATCAATGAGGAGATTCATTAAAGGGGATCAATAAAATATTTTGTATATCAATGAGGTGCCTAATAGCGAAAAATCATTGTTTAGGCCCTCAAAATGGCCTTGGAAGTTCAGGAATCGAAAAACTACTAAAAATAGTAAGTTTCCCAAAAAATGTTTTCAGCCAGTTGGAAAAGGTGGGTGGCCACTGAGATACTCCTGGATCAATCCTCTCCCCTTAGAAAGCAATGGTCTCCATTGTGTTGAGTTCCCACATCAGATGAGCAAATTTATGTTGAATTTGGCCCCGGGTGAGCAACTTGCCTTGGTGTAGTAGTTGTCCTGCTTTGACAACCCGATAAAGTTGGATCATCTGCTAGCGAGTGCCCTTGACCTGTGTTTCCATGATCTGATCAGTGGATTCTTGTTCCATGCATTTAGGGTTGAGCTATGTTGGTGTCAATTGTTCTGATATCTCCGAGGTGTCCAATAATGGTGGAAAATAAGGCCAAAGGAGGTCCAAATTGAACACTCGGTGCAAGCCGAGGAAAGGGGGAAGGTTGAGCTCAAAATAATTTTCACCCATAGCCTTGGTGATGGTGTAGGGTCCATAACAGAGTGGATGAATTTTTCAATGAGGCCCTATAAGGCGTTCTTTCTGCAAGTGAAACCAAACTTTGTCTCCAACTTGAAACTAGTGTGGCACCTGATGTTGATCATGGTGCTTCTTGTACTTGGCATTGGAATTTTTTAAAATATCATGAACCTGTTGGTGGATGTGCTGGATCCTCTCAATGAACCAGGCGGATTTGTCATCTCCAGTCGGAGCATGTTACAAGTCTTCATGGGTGTCCGCAAGGGGTAATGCAACATCCATGGGACCCAATGGTTGAAATCCCAACCCCACCTGAAAAGGGGTTATGGACGGTTGAATTATGTATGGCTCTATTGTAGCTATGTTGAACATAAGGAAGACTCTCATCCCAGGTGTGGGGGTGCTTGGAATTGTACATGCGCAAGATGTGCATGATCATCCAACAAGGATGATTTTAAGGATGGAAATTTATTTTAAAATGTAGAAACCTTGGCGAATCTTACTAATCTTTCATATTCCGACTATAAAATGTTTGGCGATATTTTTATAAAAATATTCAAATTTCTAAGGATTTTATATAGTTTGTATAAAATTTTGGTGATTTTTAAGGTAAAATAATTTTATCCTATAGAATTTGGGCAAATTATTTTTAGAATGGCGAATCATTTTTTGGGAAAAACCATGGAAAAATATCCCATGAGTGAAATTTAGCCCCTACAATCATTCTTGTCATCTCGTTGACAACCTCGGTTTAGCCATCTATGTGGGGGTGGAAGGATGTGTACTTGGTGAGCTTGGTGTCCATCAGTGACTGGAGCTCGGCCAAAATGTTCTTAGGAACTGGTTTTCTCGATCTGAGATAATGGCTTTTGGAATCCCAAAGTGTACCAAAACTTATTCAAATAAGATCTTGGAGGCGACCCCTCTTGTGATGCTCTTCTTGCGGGCGTCTATAATCACTATCTTGGAAAAACGATCAACAACCACAAAAAACACAGTCATTTCCCCACTTGGTGGACGAAAGGCTCGACACATAGTCCATTGAGATGGATTCCTAAGGCCTATCAGGAGTAGGTAGAGGAGTGTACGGGCCTTGTTTCTTAGTAATCGTTTTGGAAATAACGCAGAAAGTGTAGGACTGAATATACTTGCTGACATCCTGTAGAAGTTTCAACGAGTAGAAATGTCATTGCAGCACTACCATTGTCTTTTCCACGCCAAAATGTCCTCCCACCCGACTATAGTGGGCTTCCCAAATCATCTTTGCTCGCTCGCTTTATGGAATGTAGAGATGGCTCAGATGGCACAACATCTTGTCCTGAAGATGGAAATTAGTGACAACTGTGTTTGTGCCCAAGATCTGGTAGGTGTTGGAAAATTCAGGATCTGTCTCATAGAGGTGAGTCCATCTAGAGGTCTCGTGGATGCAATAATAAAGCATTGTGATGAGTGTTGTGACTAGAGGTTGGCTGAGGTAATCAATGACTCGATTGGTACTTCCTATTTTATACTTGATGTTGAGGTGGAACTACTGCAAATATGTGGACCACTTTTGATGGCGGTCATTTTACAATTTTCCTTTTGTTTGCATGAACTACAATGGCTTATGATCAATGTGGATGAATGTCTCCTTCTCGAGAATGTAATGCCTCCAATGGCGACAGTCTTGCACAATTGAGCACATTTCTTTGTCGTAAGTAGGGTACTTATGGACGACATCTAATAATGTCTCACTATGATAGGCCATTGGGTGGCCTTGTTGAATGATGATTGCACCCACAACATAGTTTGAATCATCTATGTCGGTCTCAAAGGTTCGTTGCAGGTCAGGTAATGAAAGCACTGGGGTGGAGCACAAGCGTTGCTTTAGATCATCGAATGATTTCTATTGGGATAGGGCCCTCACAATTGTTTCCTTACCATCACCCCTTCTTATTTGGCTGAGGGCCCATGCAATATGGGAAAATCCCAACATGAACCTGTGATAGAAATTGACAAGGCCTAAGAAGCTTCAAATCTCAGGGATCGTCGTTGGGGATGGCTAGTCACAGAGGTCCAAATTGAACACTCGGTGCAAGCCAAGGAAGGGGGGAAGGTTGAGCTCAAAAGAATTTTCACCCACAGCCTTGGTGATGGTGTAGGGTCCGTAAAAGAGTGGACGAATTTTTCTATGAGGCCCTATAAGGCGTTTTTTCTACAAGTGAAACCAAACTTTGTCTCCCACCTGAAACTAGTGAGGCACTTGATGTTGATCATGGCGCTTCTTGTACTTGGCATTGGAATTTTGTAAAATATCATGAACCTATTATGGATGTGTTGGATCCTCTCAATGAACCAGGTGGCTTTGTCATCTCCAGTTGGAGCATGTTACGAGTCTTCATGGGTGGCCGCAAGGGGTAATGCAACATCCATGGGACCCAATGCTTGAAATCCCAACCCCACCTAAAAAGGGGTTATGGTCGGTTGAACTATGTATGGCTCTATTGTAGCTATGTTGAACATAGGGAAGACTCTCATCCCAGGTGTGGGGGTGCTTGGAATTGTACATTCGCAAGATGTGCACGATCATCTGTCAAGGATGATTTTAAGGATGGAAATTTATTCTAAAATGTAGAAACCTTGGCGAATCTTGCTAATCTTTCATATTCCAACTATAAAAAATTTGGCGATATTTTTATAAAAATATTCAAATTTCTAAGGATTTTATATAGTTTGTATAAAATTTTGGCGATTTTTAAGGTAAAATAATTTTATCCTATAGAATTTGGGCGAATTATTTTTAGAATGGCGAATCATTTTTTGGGAAAAACCATGGAAAATTATCCCATGAGTGAAATTTAGCCCCTACAATCATCCTTGTCATCTCGTTGACAACCTCAGTTTAGCCATCTATGTGGGGGTGGAAGGAAGTGGACTTGGTGAGCTTGGTGTCCATCAGTGACCAGAGCTCAACCAAAATGTTCTTAGGAACTGGTTTTCTCGATCTAAGATAATGGATTTTGGAATCCCAAAGTGTACCAAAATTTGTTCAAATAAGATCTTGGAAGCGGCCTCTGTTGTGATGCTCTTCTTGCGGGCGGCTATAATCACCATCTTGGAAAAGCAATCAACAACCACAAAAACACAGTCATTTCCCCACTTGGTGGACGGAAGGCCCGACATGTAGTCCATTGAGATGGATTCCTAAGGCCTATCAGGAGTAGGTAGAGAAGTGTACAGGCCTTGTTTCTTAGTAATTGGTTTGGAAATAACGCAGTAAGTGTAGGACTGAATATACTTGCTGACATCCTGTAGAAGTTTCAGCGAGTATAAATGTTGTTGCAGCACTACCATTGTCTTTTCCACGCCAAAATGTCCTCCCACCCGACTGTAGTGGGCTTCCCAAATCAAATTTTATCGCTCGCTCTATGGAATGCAGAGATGGATCAGATGGAACAACATCTTGCCCTGAAGATGGAAATTAGTGACAACAATGTTTGTGCCCAAGATCTGGTAGGTGTTGG
>JASDQU011403502.1:74536-117713 GCA_032191745.1 Picea mariana
CCCTAGAGGGTTTCCCAGGATAAATGTTGTGTCTCTTGTGAATGTGTATTTCTCAGTGATCTTGTTCTTATTATGCTCTTATCTATTGAAATGCAAAGAACTATAATAATGGCATCAACATTAACAATATGTGAATGAAAGAGGCATTCTCCTTCCTTTGTCTCATCAGGTTCACCGTGTTGGATCTTGGTGGTAGTAACAGTGGCACTAGGTTCCGCATCAATGATATGTCTACCCTTTTATGGTTTCGACTTAGAGTTGGAACCCGCATTTGATTCAGAGGCTTTTACCTCAGCCACCAATGACTTCTTTGAGCGACAATCAACAGTGTTATGCTAGGGGCTCTTATGGAAGTCGCACCACTTCTCGGTATCTTTCTTCATCTTCCCATTGTCCTTCTTTGCTTGTGGCTTGGACTGATTGTCATGAGGTTTCCCATATTTTCTCTGTCCTTTGTTCTGTAGGTTGGGTTGTCGTTTCCCTACTTCTTCTATGAGGGGTTCCTAGACCCAAATTTTCGTGTATTTTGTTTAAGCTTCTACTTGATTTTGATGACATATCGACAGGCCACACCCATCGATATGATAGATCTAGATTTTCTACATGTATTCTTCCTCAACTACGTATCTAGAAACTGAATGATAGATCTTTGTGTTATTTAAAGATGCTGGAACACATCTCTAGCCTTAAAAAATTATGTGAAATATGGATGTACGTTGGCTTAAGAAAGACCCTTGATGCCACTTGTAGCAATCCTTAACCCTTAGACTTCAATTGAAAATAAGGTATTCAAAGAATATAAATGTAGAAAATGAATATACAAGAGACAAATAAGATGGAATATGTAAAATATAACCTTGTATTAATAATGGTCATAAAAATAAAACAATGTTCAGTTGCCTCGTACGGTAGGTAAACCTTTCATTGAGAAGAGCTCTAATACTAACCTCCTAACTATTTAAATAGGAAATACTCTAATGACCTGTGGTCCCATCATTAATGAGTACTAACTCCCTAGTGGGTTATATTTGATAAAGATGACACGTTTACATTAATTAACTATCCACTATCCATCTAATGGGCCTTACTCAAGGAAGATGGTCACATGCATTAATTGACTAATTTGCAAGTACCCTAATGCAAGGAGGTTAGGTTGGGACCCTAATATTGACTCTAGAAAACCACTTTCTCCCAAACTTCAACACTACTTAGATTTGTAAAGGGATAGATTCATTCAACTCCTAGGGTATACTAGACTCTAGTTATCTTCTGGCCTATGGATCCCTCTCACTTAACATTATATTACCTCCCATTAAATATACATTGAGAGGAACCATCATATTCACTAGGAGCACCATATTTTCCAAAGTAACCTCTTCCTTTTTTAACTTCTTCATTGTTTCCAATCTCATTGTATTTGCACTTCCAAACAATTTTCATTTTTTTTCTTTGAATTTTACTTTCACTTGAACCTTATCATCTTTACATATTATATTCCTTGTAATACCATGTGCCAAGTTTGACCTTCGAGATACATTAAAATCTAAATTAAATATTTATGTAATAAAACACTCATCCAATGGAAAGAGTGACATGAACGAAAATATAAAAAATTTCACAAAACTGATTGAGCTAATAAAACACGAATCCAATGGGAATGATATGTTCGTGGATTTCCTTTCTCATTCCTTGAATGGGATGTAGAAAAGATTCGCATCTTTGAATGGTATGCACGTAAATGACAGGTCGTTCACTTTGGGATATTCGTCCCCACGTGTTTTTCCTCAGTTGGCTTTGGCAGAGCAGAATAATAGGAACGGAGAAAATTGAGTTTAGAACTTCGTATTGACTACCTTAGTATATTCAGTTTGTACAGAAAGTAATGGAGAACAAAGCCAGAGAGACACCAGCGTTTCATTGCTGAGAACGAAAGAAAATCAAAATTATTGGCCGCCCATGGTCAATAAATCAAAATTCAGTGAATCACCTTTAGAATAAAGATAACTGTAGCCAGCGGTTCTTAGGTCAAGAAATCCAATATCTCGACAAGTTCTTCCTTGAAAGAACGAATGCCAGCATTCTTCAATATATAAGTTGTTTCTCGTCGTCTGAAGGGATCGAGTTGTTTCTCACCTTCATCGGGTTGCATTCGAGCGAGGCTCAGGCTCGTCCAGTACAACTCCTCCACGCTGGTAACACTGGGGGCTTGCCCGAGCAAGTACTTGGGTCGAGCTTGCGCTGATGCAGACGTTTCTCAATGGGACAACAGAGCTTCTCGCCGAGGTACCGTGTCAGGGGACATCTTCTGCCTCAAGGGACGGATGGAGAGCGTCGCGTTTTGGTTTGGGACCGTGGGTTTCATTATCATCCTCTATTGTAAATGAATGGGTACCTAAAATGGTCTTGTTTGTTGGGATTTATATCGAGGATTGTTGAGGATTGTTGTTCATGATAAGTGTTTATGGTACTTCTAGTTATGCACGTTTGAGTAGTGGAGTATGTGATAATTTTAGGAATGTAAACAGACATTTCTCTCCATGCAATGCCTTGTTTCGTAAAGCTTGTCACTTTGAAGTGTTTCTTTCATATGTTGTGTAATGTTTTCTTGAGTGATTCTTCATGATTCACTGTTTTTGTTCGACTATTTTTAAGAGTGAGTCTCATATGGAGCACTATTCCTATTTTGACTCAACAATGTTAATGATGAAAATTTATATTAAAATGTAGAAATATTGGTTAATCTTACTAGTCCTTAATATGCAAAATGTAAAATGTTTGGCCATAGTTTTATAAAAATATTCAAATTTCTAAGGATTTTATATAGTTTCTATAAAAATTTGGCAATTTTTGAGGTAAAATAATTTTTTTCTATGGAATTTTGGCAAATCGTTTTAGAAAAAATGGAAATTGGCGAATCTTTTTTTGGGAAAACCCATGGAAAATTATTCCTTAAATCATCTATGCTCAACAGTTGCAACGACTAGTGAATCGTGCACTCCGGTTAGATGGATTAGCATCCACAAGGACACTCATTTTGTGATGTTTTTTTCGATTGTACATGAGTACCTCATCGGGATTTCTAAGTTGGGACTCATTTCAGAGCATCGGTCTCTATCGAGGATTGTTGAGGATTGTTGGTCATGATGAGTGTTTATGGTACTTATAGTTATGCACGTTTGAGTAGTGGAGTATATGATAATTTTAGGAGTGTAAACATACATTTCTCTCCATGTAATGCCTTGTTTCGTAGAGCTTGTCACTTTGGAGTGTTTCTTTCATATGTTGTGCAATGTTTTCTTGGGTGATCCTTCATGATTCACTGTTTTTGTTCCACTATTTTTAAGAGTGAGTCTCATATTGAGCACCATTCCTATTTTGACTCAACAACCATTGTCGGAGAGGTGCTAAAGGGATTAGAGCATAGGTAGGCTATTTTTATTTTTCCAAAGCCTTGAGTGTTCCTTTCATGCAAGTGTGGTTCTTTTCATGCAAGTGTGTTTCTTTTCATGTAAGTGTGGTGTGATTTTAAGGATGACCTAAGGGTGGAGAGAACATGGTAAGATGTGAGGGAAGAGCCCACACATCCACTTTAGTGGGGTTACTCCAAAATTGGGTTGTCCTCTTCCTTTCAGTAGTTAGAATTTGTGTTTTATTAGAATTAGCCATTTTTATATATATGATAAGAGAAGCTAAATTGTGTGAACAGATAACTTGGTGACAGCAAGGTCCTAGTAGCACGGTGGTGCTTCGAGTATATAATTGGTTTGCTTACATTTTATTTTAGTTTTCTTCTTTTTATTTCTTTAGGGTTTTTAAAAACTTTTTGGGCACTGTAAGAACCCCCCTCTACACTAATCCATGTGTGAAATAGGACCCATCAACCAACAATAAGAACTCAAAGATGATCAAGAGTTTAGCAGAACTCTCTCAAATCCTAGCAGTAGTTGGGATCTCTGCCTCTCAGGAAGAGCAAATCTTGACAACAGTCAAGAACCTATCTACCTCTCTAAAAGTGATAGAAGAAGAAGAGTTCCATGAGCTACATCCACAGGAAGATCTAAAAGCCTTTTGTAATCACTCTTTCCAACCTATAGGAGAGACTAAAGAATCATGGACCACATTCGATGGAGAGCCACCATTAGAACCTGAGATCAAGGAGTTCTTAACATACATATCGCCAGATCCAGTATGCATCCAGGAGACAAACCATTCGAAAAAAGATGATCTACGTGGCATGATAGAGGGAGACATGCAGAGTGGTCTAAATGAGGAAGTGTACCAAGAACATGAAGATTACATTGAACATTGGTTCTAGACAACAACGAGATTGAAGCACCACTCTCTTCTTCAACAACTCTCCACATCATCATCAAAGAAGTTGGTTCTTTGTATTTTGGTATACATTAAAGCTTATCTTTCAAACCCGAGTATGAATGTGTTTCTACACCTGTTACGCACATGGTTACATTGGAAATATTCTTACACGTGAAATTTAATTTCTTGTTCTTAGATAGAATAGAGTAAAAGTTGCATGTTAGTTAACCTAGTTCTAAATAAATGAAACATTTTTTTGTGTTTCTTTTCAAATAAATAAAATGATATGAAGATAATATTGGTGATCTAACATCAAAAACCAAAACAACTTAAGATATTTCTTCTTCTTATTACACGCAGATTTTAGACTATTAATAATATCAGTTTCTCATAAGCCTAATCTTTAAAATATTATGGGGATTTACAAAATCTTTAAGGTCTGCATAATGATGCCCATAGGTAACTTGTACATCCTAGTTTCATATCAGAACTTGTTATTCAAGCATTCTTACCGAATAGTAGCAGGAGAGTGAATGAAACTTCTACTTCTGAGGGAACACAATCTTATATGGAGAAGATGAACTTGGGGACTAGAGACACCTTTAGGTCATTCTCTCATGGCCTCATCCACCACAAATTAAGTAAGTTTGACCATGATATGTCTTTCGACTAATCTCGATACATAAGTCTATTTTTCATACGAACAATCTTTTATGGGCAATCTATAAAATATCTTCCAACCCAATACCATCCCATCCTATAAAAAGGTTTTCAAATATGCTCCCCCATTCTCCCATGCGAAAACAATCTATAAATTTTATCTTAAGGGTAAAGATTGGGACAAGAGCCCTTGATGGAAAATGGGTGTAAGAGGCTAACCCGCTGGGACACTAAACAGGTCTGCTGGTAGCGGGTACTGGCCTGTGGTATAACTAGGAAAATCCATCAGGGTACTGAACAGGCTCGTGGGCAATGGGACATTATACCTGGGAAGGATATTTCCTAGATGTCAAAATTACCCCATCGGAGTACTGAACATGCTTGCTGGCAATGGGTTCTGATTTTGATGTATTTCATTATGCCTAATCTATATTTGTCCGTATGAACAATATACTTTTGTAAATCGTTAAGAAGAAGCATGCATGGTTGAACAAAAGGCTAATGAACCTCATCTAATTGCCATTTGAGAATGTCTGTAAGATGGTCTTAAGACCCCGTCATTCATACCTAGAATGTCATTGTCCTAGAGGTGGGACCCATAAGTGTAGGAGTCTAATAAACTCAAATGAGAACTTTATCAATATCACTTGAATGACATAGATTCTTTGAGAAATTAAACAGGGATGACTGGTTTCCTATCGGTTTCTCATTTATTAAAGACCATGTATCTCCTCATGTTCTCTTGTTTAAGGATAAGAGGAAAAATCCCCCATCATAATTTACATGGCTTCTTGAGCATACAACTGTTAATGATTGATGAAATAGTATGTAATAAGTAATTTAGAAATTTCCTTTATGCTTGTAATATTTTAAAATAAATTTCATTTCTGAATTTACAAGCATGAATAAAGTTTAATTTTTGGTTATTTCTTTAAGCATGGCATCAATGTATATTTCTTCTCTCATAATAACAATATTGGTTTAATTTCTTTTAGATTTTTCTATTCCGGTACTGCTGGTACAGAAACCAGTAGGTTCCTGTACCAACAATATAGAAATTTAAATATTTTTTGAGGGTACTTTTTGTAGGATATTTTCAGCATCTTTTAGCTCTGGCATACTTCATTTCCCTCCTTCAGTCAACATGCATCAGTTGCACATAGTCCTCTTTCAGCTTGCAACAATTTGGTATGCTAATAAAAGTTTGCACGAGGGCATGAAAACCAACAGGCATGGGGGAGAGAGACACACAAGGAATCTCAGTAGATCAACATTTATCAATGCTCTCTCTTAGATATCCATCAATTCACATCCTTGCCCCACTTCATCTTCAAATTTCAGTAGTCTACATCATGATTCTGCAAACATTTCATCCTATTTTGCTAGTTTCCACTTCAACATGCATTAGAATTCAAAGCAAGTTACCCTTGCTTTGNCAGTAGATCAACATTTATCAATGCTCTCTCTTAGATATCCATCAATTCACATCCTTGCCCCACTTCATCTTCAAATTTCAGTAGTCTACATCATGATTCTGCAAACATTTCATCCTATTTTGCTAGTTTCCACTTCAACATGCATTAGAATTCAAAGCAAGGGTAACTTGAGGTAAAACTGGTACAAATCTTTTTAATTTACTAAGAACGTGCAAAACATGATGCATAACCACTATTACCCACTCCACACTCCACTATGCATTATCACAACTACTCAATAAACCCTCCATATTCACTCCACTTGTCATAATGAATAATATACTCTGGTGATAAGACCAAGTAATGCAAAGGAAATATGTGGTATACAAATACAAAGCAACATCTATAGTGTCTTCTCTTCGTACATCATAAAGAATTCTTAAGCCATCTCAAAGAGGATGAAGTCATTGTTGCCTATCCAAGCAAAGAACCACAGAGTAAATATTGGTCTTAAAATTTATGTCCAAGTTCATACAACCACCATCACCAACATTTTATAAACCATTATCCATATACACACCATTCACCATCACTCTAATACCTCATCCACTGCTTGTCCTCCATTTTTATGATAATTTTGTTTCTCTATTTTGAAATCAATCTGTGGAAGTTTCCAAAGTGTCATTTCACAAGAACCAACACTTACACAAAAGAAACAATGTCACATAAATCTATAAGCAGAGTATCATAAGTTCTTCACCTTGTTTGCACGAGGACATGCAAATCCTTGGGTTTGGGGGTATGTTGAGCTCCAGTTTTGTCATACTTTACGCCATACAAATACACTCATCATTAAACCTTCTCCCCGCATTTCGTCAATAATATATCGCTAATTACACCATAAACCTCCATTATCTCTTGTTATTTATCCTATGTGGTTAATACACAATTTTCCATATTTTTAGTGATTAAAAGGATGATTATACAATAGTTTTGTTGATGATGGTTTGATCCTATGTTTCTATGTCCAATTAACATGTTCTATATTGTTCAGGTTCCGATATATGCATTGTCCATGTTTTGGTACCTGTATTGTTCCTATTCCGGTACCTACATTGCAGGTCATCCGATACTCCAAGTCATCCGGTACCAGAAGGTTCTACAGTCAATCAGTACCTGCACAATCATCCGATACCAATGCTCCATGTCATCCAGTACCCACACTCCATGTCATCCAGTACTCGGTTCATCTAGTACCAATACCGGGCTCATCGGTACTCCAAGTCATCCGGTACCAGAAGGTTCTACAAGTCATCCGGTACTCATACTCCATGTCATCTAGTACTCAGTTCATGTTTCGGTACCTTCACTGTCCCTGTTTTGGTACCTTTAATATTCTTGTTCCGGTACCATCACAGTCATCCAGTACCAACACATTATACAATCATCTTGTACCAACTCTAGCATCTACATATATATGCTTTCCATTTTCTAATCAAACACATAGAGTATGACATCAGCATAACGTGGTGCCCAAATCACTACATGAGTTCGTGGCATATTGGTAAAACTATGGTTTCATTAAATTATCAATTTGATTAAGGTGGAACGTGATTTTATCCTCATGCACATGGGGGAGCAATTCTGCATCAATTTGGAACCTACTTGAGCATGAAATCAATTTTTGACATGTGTGCACACCTCCAAGTGACAAATGGCCAAAATTATTTTTGTATAATGATGTTATATACCTCCCATAGAAACAGGTTTTGATTTGGATGTATGGATTCCAAGAAAATCAAATATTTCTAAAGTTAGCAAACCCAGATTTTTAGCAGAAAATTAGTTTTGAAGGGAATATTGAACCTCGATTATCATGCACATGGGAGCATATATTGCAAAAATGACAAATGGGTTTCTAGAAATATCATCCAGCTACAAAACCCAGAAACGTTTTTCTAAAATTAAAATTGGTTGGGAATATATGGGTGGATCCATAACTTGAATCTGCCTAAATTGTATTAAAACCCTGATTTTTGAAGATTTCTCCTAAAAATGTAAAACTTGATTTCATATTTTAGGGATTCGGTTTCATCCATTCCTCCATGGATTTTAGGTATAAATAATCCTCATATGGCTATGAGAAAGTCAATTTTCATTATGATCATCCTTTTGTAATGAAGGTTCATTTAACAAAGGAAAAAGAGTTATGATGCCATTGTTGTAATTTGAGCTTGAATTTCAATAGATGGAAGATGATTGATTTCAGATTTGTGGTGGATCGTTGGGTTTTCATCTGAAGTATCTCTAGCAGCAATTGCCAGCTTGGGAGGGCCCCTCAAGATTGGTAATGTGCTGCTCATTTATATTTGTTTGTTAGATTTGTTTAATTCATTGTTATGTATATGTTAGTTTATCTCTGTGTGAGAGATTTTTGTTGCATTGCTAATTGATCCATAGATTAGTTGATGATTAGTTTTCTATTCAGTTTTCTAATTGATTTATGTTAATTTTATTTATTGGTTAGCTCAGACTTTGATCATTCTTAGTGTGGCAGATCTGCTATAGATGCTTGTGTGGTAATAAATTGATTTTATTCCTTGCATGACATAACCATAAAACACATGTGATCTTTGATTCTAGTTTAAGGATTTCAAGGTGAATCAAATTAATAAAACAGAGCCACAAACTCTTATTCATTGAAGTGTAAACATAGACCATCATTTGTTGTTTTTGGAAACAATCCCGTTCGATTCAATGTTTCCAATTACACTGTTGGAATGATAAATGTGATGGGAATGTATTTTAATTAGAGGACTTGAATGTAATCTGAAAGATTAAATTTTATGTGAAGAAACAAACAGAAATCAATCTTGAACTCTTACAGAAATACATATCATAGGATCGTCAAATAATGATATTGACATAACTGCAAAGGTTCTGAATATTAAAAATAAGGATTGTGCAAACATACTATTCAAAACATACTCATAAAACAGAGCATTTATTATTGACACACATGAAATTATTCTTGAGTTGGAACCGATTAGGAGTTTGAGAAGAAGGTTGTGATTTTTTTTGCTGAGCATGAATTCAACAACCAACAATCTTTGAAATTGAGTTTGTGGAATTTTACTGTAAATGGATGAGTGATGGAAAAAGTATTTTGGGTGATTCCATTTGTTTTATGAAAAGCTTGAGTACTGAGTGGATTTAAATGAGAAGAGTGATTTCTATGTTTTATGGTTTGATGTTTTGGTTGATTTTGAAGACAACACAATAAGGATTAAAGTTCTTGGATTTTGAGAATAAATTTTTAGTAAGGATTGTTGACTTGTTTTAGATCTTGGTACTAGTTTGCATTAGTTTCTGATTTCATTGTCATTTGAACTCATTTTTGTTTGCTTGTTTCTTTTATTGCATTTTAGTGTGGATCCATTATAGGAAACACTCATTGAAGGACATAAAACTTAAGTAAGCTACCCACGATTAATCACACGAACATCACCCCGAGTGCCTGAAAAACTGTGATCTAAGCCTTTGTAGCACTAAGTTATTCCTACATCCCAATGATGAATCCTTAGTGTTAATTTCCTGTATTGTGGGTTTGAAGATTGTTTTGTCGGTTTTAGATTAGGCTAGACTAGGCTCTGATCCTGCGTTTCCTACGCCTACACCTCGAAGCTTACGAGCCGAAGTTGATAATTAAATGTGGGAATTAATAGTGCATATATTTAGCCCCAACACCAAATTTCCTTGTGTGGCCTCTGGAAACCCCAAGTTTTTTCCCCACCGCACTTATGTCACTGACTCTTTCAGTTTTATTGGTTGGGCTCTCCTCTTGCCAACTCAGCTTGGTTTTGGGTGCCCCTCTTGCCAACTGCCTTGTGTTCCCTCTGGAAACCCCAAGATTTTTCCCCACCGCACCTTTGTCGTTGGCTCTTTCAGTTTTGTTAGTTGGGCTCTCCTTTTGCCAACTCGGCTTGGTTTTGGGTGCCCCTCTTGCCAACTTGCCTTGCGTGGCCTCTAAAAACCCCAAGTTTTTTCCCCACCGCACCTCTATTGCTGGCTCTTTCAGTTTTGTTGGTTGGGCGCTCCTCTTGCCAAGTTAGCTTGGTTCTGGGTGCCCCTCTTGTCTACTTGCCTTGCGTTGTCTCTGGAAACCCCAAGTTTTTTCCCCACTGCACCTCTATCATTGGCTCTTTCAGTTTTGTTGGTTGGGCGCTTCTCTTGCCAACTCGGCTTGGTTTTGGGTGCCCCTCTTGCCAACTTGCATTGCGTTGCCTCTGGAAAACCCAAGTTTTCCTTGCATGCGGGGAAACCCAAGTTTTTTCTTCACACCACATCTTTGTCATTGGCTCTTTCGGTTATGTTGGTTGGGTGCTCCTCTTGCCAACTCGTCTTGGCTTTGGGCGCCCCTCTTGCAAACTTCCCTTGCATTCCCTCTGGAAACCCCAAGATTTCTTTGCATTCCGAAAACCCCAAGTTTTTCCTTCCCACCATGCCTGTGTCACTGGATCTTTCGGTTTTGTTGGTTCGGTGCTCCTCTTACAAACTCGGCTTGGCTTTTGGTGCCCCTCTTGCGAACTTGCCTTGCATTTCCTCAGGAAACCCAAAGTTTTCCTTGCATTTGGGAAACACCAAGGTTTTTTCCCACTGCCCCTGTGCCACTGGCTCTTTCGGTTTTGTTGGTTGGGTGCTCTTCTTGCCAACTCGTCTTGCCTTTGGGTGCCCCAACTTGCCTTGCATGGCCTATGGATACACCAAGTTTTCCTTGCATTCGAGAAACCCCAAGTTTTTTTTTCCACCACGCCTATGTCGCTGGCTCCTTCGGTTTTGTTGGTTGTGCGCTCCTCTTGCCAACTCGGCTTGGGTTTGGGTGCCCCTCTTGCCAACTTGCCTTGCATTTCCTCTGGAAACCCGAAGTTTTCCTTGCATTTGAAGAACCCCAAGTTTGTTTCCCCACCGCACCTGTGTCGCTGGCTCTTTCAGTTTTATTGGTTTGGGCGCTCTTCTTGCCAACTGGACTTGCCTTTGAGCGCCCCTCTTGCCAACTTGCCTTGCATTTCCTTTGGAAACCCCAAGTTTGCCTTGCATTCAGGAACCCCAAGTTTTTTTTCCCACCGCACCTGTGTCACTGGCTCTTTTGGCTTTGTTGGATTGGGCGCTTTTCTTGCCAACTCAGCTTGCCTTTCAGTGCCCCAACTTGCCTTGCATTGGCTCTAGAAACCCCAATTTTTCTTTGGACTCGAGAAACCCCAAGTTTTTTTATCCCACCACACCTGTGTCGTTGGATCTTTCGGTTATGTTGGTTCGACGCTCCTCTTGCCAACTCGGCTTGCCTTTGGATGCATATCTTTCCAACTTCCCTCTGGAAACCCCAAGTTTCCCTTGCATTCGAGAAACCCCAAGCTATTTATCGCACAACACCTGTGTCGCTGGCTCTTTCAGTTTTGTTGGCTAGGTGCTCGTCTTGCCTTTGGGCGCCCATCTTGCCAACTTGCTTTGCATTGCCTTTGGAAACCCCAAGTTGTTTTCCCAGCACACCTATTTCGCTGGCTATATCTCAGTTATATTGGTTGGGCACTCCTCTTGAGAACTCAGCTTGCCTTTGGACGCCCCTCCTGCCTCTGGAAACCCCAATTTTGCCTTGCATTCGGGAAACCCCAAGTTTTTTTTCCCACCACACCCATGTTGCTGTCTCTTTTGGTTTTATTGGTTGGGTGCTCCTCTTGCCTTTGGGCACCCATATTGCCAACTTGCCTTGCATTGAATCCGAAAACCCCACATTTTTTCCCCACCACACCTGTGTCACTGGCTATTTCGGTTATGTTGTTTGGGCACTCTTGCCAACTTGGCTTTCCTTTGGATGCCCCTCTTGCCAACTTGCCTTGCATTGCCTCTGGAAACCCCAACTTTTTGTTGCTTTCAGGAAACCACAAGTTTTTTTTCACACCACACCTATGTGGCTGTCTCTTTCGGTTTTGTTGGTTGGGCATTTCACTTGTGAACTTGCCTTGCATTGCCTCTGGAAACCCCAATTTTTTTTTCCCACCACACCTATGTCACTGTCTCTTTCGGTTTTGTTGGTTGGGTGCTCCTCTTGCCAACTCAACTTGGCTTTAGGCTCCCCTCCTTCCAACTTGCCTTGCATTTCCTTTGGAAATCCCAATTTTTCCTTGCGCATTCGAGAAACCCCAAGTTTTTCTCCCATCACACCTGTGTCGTTGGCTCTTCGATTTTCTTGGTTGGGTGCCCCTCTTGCGACCTTGCGTTGCCTCTACGTGCTCTAACCTGTTTTCATGATGATTTCTCACGTGGGTGCCCCTCTTGCTAACTCGCCTGGCCTTTCCTTTGGGGAACCCCTAGTTTTTCCCCACATGAGTTGTGTCCCCGACTCTTCAGTTTTGTTTTGTTGGATTTGGCATTTTGTGTGAGGGGTGATGTGAGTGATAAAATGGAGCTGCCTATTGAGTCCACTCGAATATTGGCCTAGGGCCATTTCCAGGGTTGGTTAGTTTTCGGCTTGTTATCACACATTGCTCAGTAGCACATGAGCGGTAAGCGGTACTGAAGCTCATCTTGGGAGGCACTTTGAAAGAGAAATCTTCTCCACTCGTTCTGGAGTTTGGGTGATCGTTGTAGCTTCCTTGTAGGGCCTTGCATTTGGAAAATTCTTGGTAACATGCGAGTTGCGTTGT
Organism: Picea mariana; assembly: GCA_032191745.1. Taxonomy (NCBI): domain Eukaryota; kingdom Viridiplantae; phylum Streptophyta; class Pinopsida; order Pinales; family Pinaceae; genus Picea; species Picea mariana. Next base: position 87,627 of record JASDQU011403502.1, read on the forward strand.
TGGATCTTCGGTTTTGTTGGATTTTGGCATTTCGTGTGAGGGGTGATGTGATAAAAAGGAGTTTCATGTTGGGTCCACCCAAAGATTGGCCTAGGGCCATTTGCAGGGTTGATCGATTATCGGCTTGTTATCACATTGCTCGGTAGCACATGAACGGTAAGTGTAGTGAAGCTCATCTTGGGAGGCTCTTTGAAAGAGAACTCTTCTTCACTTGTCGTGGAGTTTGAGTGATTGTTGTGGCTTCCTTGCGGGGCCTTGCATCTATTGTTGTATGGCTTAGAAACAAATTTCTTGGTATAACATGTGAGTCGTGTCCCAGGCCCTTCGATTTTGTTGGATTTTGGCATTTTGTGCTAGGGGTGATGTGATAAAAAGGATCCTACCTACCGGGTCCTTTTGAAGATTGGTCTAGGGCCATTTGTAGGGTTGGTCGGTTTTCGGCTTGTTATCACGTTGCTCAGTAGCACATGAGTGGTAAGCATAGTGAAGCTCCATCTTTCGTGCAAGGGGTGGTGTGATAAAAAGGAGCTTCTTGTTGGGTCCACCACCCAATGATTGGCCTAGGGCCATTTGCAGGGTTAGCCAATTCATGGCTTGTTATCACATTGCTCAATAGCACATGAGTGGTAAGTGTAGCAAAGCTCATCTTGGGAGGTGCTTTGAATGAGAACTCTTCTTGACTTGTCATGGAGTTTGAGTGATTGTTGTGGATTCCTTGCGGGGCCTTGCATATTTTGTTGTATGGCTTAGGAAACAATTCTCGGTAGCAAATGAGTCATGTCGTAGGCCCTTCAGTTTTTTCGAATTTGGAATTTTGTGCCAGGGGTGATGTGATAAAAAGGAGCCGCCTACTGGGTCCACCTAAAGATTTTGCCTAGTCCCATTTGCAGGGTTGGTCAGTTCTCGACTCGTTATTATCATGTTGACGACGACGATTTTCCATTCATGCGAAATGTGGTTTGGGAAATGAGCTGGTTGTCGGGTCTGCCTAAAGATTGGCCTTGGGTCATTTGTAGGGTGGTCCACATCTAGTTTTTTTTCATCTCTGCTCGGTAACACATGAGCGGTAATGTTGGAAATGCTCGTTGTGGGAAGCACTTGTAAGCAAAACCCCTTTCCATTCTATGTACGTGGAGTTTGAGGGATTTTTGTGGCTCCCCGAGAGGGCTTTGCCTTTTCATTGATTGGCACTCTAGGGTGCCAATTTGTTGTGCTTGTACTCTTTCCATGTTGGCATTGTTGAAGGAGATGCATACATTCAAGAGTGTGCAACGGGAAAGATTTTTGGGTTGGGAACATTTTCCCTCCTGAAGTCTTTTTCTATGCTCACTTTTTTGTCGGGCAGTGTGAGGAATGCTTCCTTTTGGGGCTAACTTATGGGTGTGCATTCCTTCAATGTGCATGTCCCCTTCGACTGCGTTGTCTTCGAGGTTATTATTAATGTGGCATGCTTTTGTGTGGAGTTGTTGGTTTTTCCCTTGCATCTCGTATGGAAAAAAGGGGATGGAGGTTTTAGGGATGTTTCCACCTTGTTTGGGCCATGCATTGTCTATGCATTAAGGTTTGTTGTAGGGGCCATTTAGGCGGGCAACACCACATTGTTGCTTGTTGAGGACTAGTGCTGTGGATCGTGAGGACACTTCGATGTGTAGTTTGGAAGGTTGGAGGGTTTCACTATTCCCTCCCTCTTCCTCTCTGTTTTGGTTGTTTCCACCCTTTCTAGGAGCATTTGTTGGTGATCCCACTATGTGGGAGTGAAAGTGGAGGAGGGGAGCTTGGGGAAGTTCTAACCTTATTTTGTCTATGGGTTAAGGTGGCCGTAGGGGCCGTTTCGGTGGGCATCACCACATTGACGCTAGTATTGGAATAGTGTCGTGGATCCCGAGGACACCTTGATGCATTGTTTAAAAGGTTGTAGGGTTCACTGTCCCCTCTTATTCTTTTTGTTACGGTTGTTTCGAGCCCATGTTGGGAGCACCCTTTGTTCTTGACTGATCACACTTCATGGACTGAAAATTGAGAAAGGAGGAGGGAGTGCAGTTGGGGATGTTCTCAACTTCTTTTGTCTACGGGTTGAGGTGTCTGCAGGGGTTGTTTCGGCGGGCAGCACCACATTGATGCTGGTATTGGACTAGTGTCATGGATCCCGAGGACACCTCGATGTGTTGTTTGGAAGGCTGGAGGGCTCACTGTCCCCTCTTCTTCTTTCTATTGTGGTTGTTTTGAGCCCATGTCGGGAGTGCTTGTTGTTCTCGGTTGAACCCACTTCATGGATCGAAAGTTGAGAAAGGAGGAGGAGGGAGTTGGGTTGGGGGACGTTCTCAGCTTCTTTTTTCTACAGGTTAAGGTGGACGTAGGGGCCATTTCGACAGGCAACACCACATTGATGCTGGTATTGGACTAGTGTTGTGGATCCTAAGGACACCTTGATGCATTAATTGGAAGGATGGAGGGCTCACTGTCCCCTCTTCTTAATTCTGTTGTGGTTGTTTTGAGCCCATGTTAGGAGCACTCGTTGTTCTCGGTTGAACCCATTTTGTGGATCGAAAGTTGAGAAAGGAGGAGGAGGGAGTGGGATTGGGGGACTTTCTCACCTTCTTTTGTCTACGGGTTATGGTGGCCGCAGGGGCCATTTCGGTGGGTAGCACCACATTGACGCTGGTATTGGATTAGTGTTGTGGATCCCGAGGACACCTTGATGCATTGTTTGGAAGGTTGGAGGGTTCACTATCCCCTCTTCTTCTTTTTGTTGTGGTTGTTTCGAGCCCTCGTTGGGAGTGCCCTTTGTTCTTGACTGATCACACTTCATGGATCGAAGATTGAGATAGGAGGAGGGAGTGTAGTTGGGGATGTTCTTAGCTTCTTTTGTCTATGGGTTAAGGTGGCCGCAGAGGCCGTTTTGGTGGTCAACACCACATTGATGCTGGTATTGGACTGGTGTCGTGGATCCCGAGGACACCTTGATGCGTTGTTTGGAATCCTGGAGGGCTCACTATCCCCTCTTCTTCTTTTTGTTGCAGTTGTTTCAAGCCCATGTCAGAAGCACTCTTTGTTCTCGTTTGAACCCACTTCGTTGACAAAAAGTTGAGAAAGGAAGAGGGAGTGGGGTTGGGGGACGTTCTCACCTTCTTTTGTCTATGGGTTAAGGTGGCCGCAGGGGCCATTTCGGTGGGAAACACCACATTGACGCTAGTATTGGACTAGTGTCGTGGATCTCGAGGACACCTTGATGTGTTGTTTGGAAGGTTGGAGGGTTCCCTTTCCCCTCTTCTTCTTTCTATTGTGGTTGTATTCCATAGGGAGGTTGGCACATCCAATCCATGAAGAACATCAAAGGGAGTGGTACATTCAAGGGTTGTTTCCCCTGAATCAGATTCCGCTAACGCAATAGTGGATAGCCACATTAACAGATGCCTTGGAACAATCCATGAAGATTGAAGCCATGGCAGGATACCCGGGGAGTTTAAGAATAACCCAAACCTCAGTAGATGTGAATCTGGCACAACTACAAGGGCAAATATCGACACTAACAAAAAATATTCAGCAGTTGACGATACCCAGACCAGGACGACAACAGGTTTGGTGCAATGGATGTTATACGAAAGTTAACTTGGTGAATGAATGTCCGTGAATGAGGGGACTGGGACCTCCTCAGACTCTGATGGTAACCCCACCAGGACTCGCGGGAGGATTTGCACAAGTATCGATGAATTTGTCATTCCATCACCCCACCCCATATCATGCTTTCCCAGGAGGCCAGGAAGCACCAATAGAAGAATATTGTGAGATCTGCAGAATCCACAGGCATGGACCAAGATAGTTCCCCATCATGCAAAAATATTCTACAGTACCAAAACCAATACACTGTGAGTTCTGCACATGTACCACACATACTACCAATCAATGTAGAGTGTTGGATGCACTAACAGATAGACTAGACCAAACAACATTTAGGGTGAATGAAAACCCTTAGGGACCAGGATGAGGTCGAGGAGGTGGACCTGGAAAAGATTTCATAGGAGGAAGAACTTGAAGAAGAGGACCAATAAGATGTTATAACTATGATGAGCAAGGTCACTTGTCTAGAGATTGTCCTCATCCAAGGCGGCCATGGTGCTCTCATTGTAGAACCAACGGGAATGTAATTGAAGACTGCCCAAAGATAATTGCAAAGTGGGAAGACATAGTATGATAAAGAGGAACTAACCTTATCAGTTCAGATATCAAGAGGATTTCTAAGGGACAATTGCCTAGCCTTAATATCGTTACTCGAGGAGGAGAAAAGACAGGAGTTGATGATGATACTCTACCTCAGATCCAGAAAGAAACACCTAAGGGAGACAGGTATGACCACCTAAACAAAAAACTATTCTTTAAAGATGCCATAGAAGTATTCTAGCATATCTCTAGTCATGAAATGTGAGAAACCCCCCCCAACCGACTATTTACCCTAAGGTGTCATAGGTCCTTGCTTCACCCCCTGCACCCAAAAACCCTGTAGTCATACCAAGACAGCTTGAGAAACCTCAAAATGCAGCTGACCTATGGTTTCAGTTATTCTCTGACATTCTGGGGAATGATCAACTAACAGAAAAGTTGCGCAATGCACTGTACCTAGTCCTAGGGAATGAAGAGACCTCAGAAGCAAGGATAAGGGCTAATATTCTCAAGAAGAGTACTCAGAGAGTGTAGCGAAGAAAAGTAAGAACTGGAAAAGAATCTCGACTAGTAGCCTAGTTAGATGACTTCAAAATTAAGGACGTCATGTTGGACCTAGGGTCAGATGTGAACATTCTTCCCAACAAGACCTGGGAAGCCTTAGGAAAACCAAGATTGACATAATCCCTAATTCAGTTAAGAATGGAAAACCAATACTGTATCTTTCCCATAGGAAGATTGGAGAACGTGGAAATCGATGCAGCAAGAGTAAAAACAGTGGCGGAATTTGAAGTCATTGAGATCATGGGAGACAACAACCCCTACCCTGCTCTACTTGAAATCGATTGGGCCTACGACAACTATGTAGTGATCGACCTAAAGAAAGACACCATGCCTTTTGAAGCTGGGGGAATCAAGGTAGTTCAACCTTTGGATCCATATGTAGGACCCAGATACACAAAACCAACAGATAATAATATGGAAGGAGAAGACCTAGACCAGATGTACACCGTAACAACTGGGACAAGAAATGATTATATAAACCCTACTACAGATGGATCAACAAGCTGGAGAAGTACACAGTTAGCAGACGAGATTTCAGAACTGGATTTTGATATTTGTCAACAAGGCTCGCACGAAACATTCTCAAGAATATGCGCGATTGTCAAAATGAAAAGATGGGTTGGGACTGAAGCTATATAACACCCATTATACGATGGCACCTTAGACCTAGAAAAAATTTTGCAGAACATGGAAGATAATGTGAGAGAAGATCAAAGAATCTCGGTACTAGATATAGATTTTCAAAACACCCCCGCAAGATGGTGGGCCAATCATAAATAGATACTCAGAACTTGGGATGAAGTGACACAAGCTCTCAAATACAGGTTTGGGAATAAGGAGAAGCTGGAATCATAAATGCAGATGGATTTCCAAGTTGTGCAACTGTTCATTAGAGAATATGATCCTAGAATACACATTGAATAGTGCGTGGCACAGTGGCAGGCTACGGAGATACCCTCTCACTTCTGGTTTCAGGTATTTCCCCATTCTCTAGGCCCAATCCCGAAAGCTTGGTTTATACATGAGGAAACTAGAAGACAGACCAACAATTGGCAAACAATGGCAGCTCAATTTTGCAAGGACTTCTCATTCACAAGTAAGTACCCTGAGCTTGAACTAGCCCTGCAAAATATTAAAGAACTTCTTTTTATAGCCAATAATAATAAGAGATCAAACCTTGTAGCATGTCCCAAGCATACCCAAGAACTTCAAACTAAAATCCACTTACCCTTGACTGAAAATCCTATAGAATGCTATCAAATTAGCAAAAATTCAAAAAGCCTAGACGAATTAGAAGAACTGAGAAACCTAGACATCAAAGAGACAAAGGGAAACCAAGAAATCCAAAACACCATACCCAGCTAGACTGATAGTTCCTACAACCACCCATTGAAACTGCGCAGACTCAATATAGGGACTATAAAGCAACCCAAGATAGCTATGGTGGGAGACTACTGGGATGAACAAACCAGTTAGGAAATACAGAGTTTACTACGGGAATATGAGGATTTGTTCCCAAAGACTTTTTCAGAATTAAAAGGGATCAAAGGAGTCATGGGAGAAATGAATATTGAGTTAAAACTAGGATCCAAGCCTGTCAGACATGGACCTTACCATTTTAACCCAAGAGTAAAAGAGAAATTTAAGAAGGATATTGATAAGATGTTGGAAGCAGGTCTCATTTTTGTGGTATATGAAGTAGAGTGGGTTAGCCCGATAGTCATTCAAAGTAAGAAAGACACAGAGGATATTAGAGTCTATGTAGACTACAGGATTCTCAACTCTGCCTGTGTGCACAACCCTTTCCCAACACCCTTTACTGATGAGGTACTAGAACAGGTTGCAGAGAAGGAAGCATACTCATTTACAGATGGATTTTCAACATATCATCAAGTCAGGATTGCTGAAGAAGACAAAATAAATACCACTTTCATTACAAAATGGGGATCTTTTGCATACAATGTGATTCCATTTAAGTTAAAAAACGCCCTTGCAGTTTTCTTCAATATTGTGATAGCAACCTTTAGAGAGTTCATTCACAAATTTATAGAAGTCTATATGGATGTTTGGACAATTATAGCATGCTTAAGGAACATGTAGCACTGCTAAGGATGATGTTTGACAGATCCAGATAATTGCAAATCTCATTAAATATCAGAAAATGTATCTTTTGTGTGCCACATAGAAACCTGTTGGGCCACGTAGTTTGCCAAGAAGGATTATTGGTAGACCCAGCCAAAATTGCAGTCATTGTGAATATGACACCACCTACAAGTGCTAAATAGTTGCGCTCCATACTAGGACACACAGGTTACTATTGTAGATTCATTCAAAGATATGCCAACATTACTGCACCTCTGGAAAACCTCCTGAAAAAGGATGAAACGTTCCAATGGAATCCCGAATGTGACAAAGAATTTGAGACACTTAAGTAGAAACTCATTACAACACTGATTCTGATATTCCCAAACCGGGAGAAGGAATTTCATGTACATGTAGATGCTTCAGGAATTGCCTTAGGAGCTATCATAACACAACCCATAGATGGAGCTATGGATCATCCCATCTACTTTGTGAGCCAGAAGTTTTCGCAAGAGGAGCACAACTATACAACGACAAAAAAGGAAGGCTTAGCAATGATCTACACTTTACAGAAATTTAGACACTATCTGTTAGGGTCTCATTTCAAATTATTTATTGATCATTCCACATTGAAATGCCTAGTTAATAAACCTGTGTTAGAAGGGAGAATTTGTAGATGGTTGTTGTTATTTCATAAATTTTCCTTTGAAGTCATCATCAAGATGGGATGATGCAATATCGGACCCGACCATCTATCTAGACTAGAGTCAGTAGAAAGTGGTGAAGTAGTGTGTTATCGCCAATTCTTGCAAGTAGGGTGTTTCTCTTCGATTTCAGGCCCTTTGTGTAAAAATAAATGAAATGGAGCTTAAGACCCATCAAATGAAGTTATCCAAGGTCGCAACCATGAGCGCCCAAGCGCAACATGCATAAATTATGTATTTTCGAGTTAAAAATCAAGCAGGCAGGCATTTTTTCTTTTTAGTGGCGAAGATCCATCGATGGAGCAGATCAACAGTCATCGGCTAAGCTGGAGCCACGGAGTTGCACGAGGTTTAGCGCATGGGCTCATCCCTTAGGGCCAAAGTCATGAAATGATCATGGTCATCTGATCCATTTGGGATAAATGGCACCTGATTAAGTTTGGTCGCCATTTCAGATACTGGGACTTTGAAATACAAGGGTTGACTCCCTTCCACCCACGACATGTGAAATGTGAAGGCACCTTTGGGTGTGGGCCTATGGTCATAGCACAAGGTTATATGGAAAGGTGGGTCCTAAAGAAGGGGGACAGGTGGCAACTAGTCGACATTTTAGGGATATTGGAGCTCCCGGTGGGAGAATCCCCGAAAGAATCAGGACCGTTAATCTTGAAGGATACGTGGCATGCAATTAAGTCTGGTCGCCATTTCGGCTACCGAGACTTTGAAATACAAGGGTCGAGAGAAAAGGAATGAGAACTCTCGGTGGGAGAATCCCCGAAATACATTAAGGTTCATTGTGACCGTCCATATTAAATCAAATCTGGCCATTGATTATGGATTAGCCGTTTCATCATTTCGACTACCGGGACTTTGAAAGAGAGGGGGTTGCTCCTCCACTACATTTGGAATCGCCGAAACAAAAAATGTAAAAACCCCCAAGAGTTGGGCGCACAGTCTTGGTACTTGGTCACAAAGGAAACAGGCTTGGGGAAAGGGCGCCAACATTTATTGTGTGGCAAGGCGGGTCCCAAAATGCCGAAATGATCGTGGTCATCCGATCCAGTCGAGACACATGGCACCTGATTAAGTTTGATCGCTATTTCAGTTACTAGGACTTTGAAAGATAGGGGGTCTCTCCTCCACTACATCTGGAATCTATGAAATGTGAAATGGAAAAAGCGCCTTTGAAGATAGGCGCAAGGTCATTGCCCATGGTCACTTGGAGTGATAGAAATAGCTGCACAAAGGGCCAAAGCATCGGGTTTAGCTGTAGGAGGCATCGCCACATTCTCCAGGTGCCAATTCAACTCAGCCTCGATTCTGATCCCTGCTAGAGGTAAATAAAGGTAGGAGGAGGTGGTTGAAACCTCACCTCACATCTTAAATGTAAGGCATGGAGGTTATGGTAGGCAGTCTGCCCAAGATCATCCTGTGTGCAGGTTTTCCTAAAGAAGCCATGACAATCTAATGTCCTCGTCTGACCAGAGGATCCTGCACATGCTAAGTTGGATTTTAATGTCTCAGCTACCCTCCTGCTGCCAAGGTGGTGAATTTCTCTGAGTATATATGCTCAGTTTTTGTATGTTTGTAGGCATGGATGGTAGAGCTAAGCTCCCAATTGTAAAGCTTTAACGAGGCCTCTGGTTCCCTAGTTATAGATTGATATTTGAGACTTATTATTTAATGGAAGCTAGCATCTTCCTCCCCTTTTTCCTCTGAATCTTAAGATCCTGGGCATGGATGATCTAGTCAGGTGTTGTAATGACTATATAATGTATGTTTGATTATATTAGTTTTGCAGCATCTTAATTTTCTTGAAGTTTCTCATATCTAAGAGGATCTCATATTTGTGAGTTTTCCCCTTTTTAAAGGCTGCTAGAGGACTGGATGTCCAGAGAAGACTTTATTTCCTTTGTTTTTCTCTCCACTTACTCACTACTATGCAAAATTGCTGGCTTAAATTAGATCAAGACCTCACCTGTCTTAGCTATTTCAACCCAGTTTTCTGAGTTAGAACGATATTGTTCCGAGTTTACTTCCATTCATCACCCTTTATCAACAAATCGTGACATTTAAAATGATGGGCGTTGGGCTCTTGTCCTGTTGCAATCGAGGAGTGACTTCTCACGCCAAAATTTCTGGCGCCGTTGCTGAGGACGAAGTTGAAGATTTTCCCCAGGATTGAACGACATTGAGTCCCTGATTCCCAAGGTGCATCAGGCATCAGAGCCCTTGAAGATTGCTAGTGTGCACCTAGCGACTCCACTGTGGTGACTCCACTATTTCCACTTCACTGTTTCAGCTGTGGCTACCTTTAGCACACCTAAAAGCTGATCCAGAGGAGATTTTTCAAGAAGGTTTCAATAGCTTCTTTTTCAGCTTGAGAAGTTTCCTGGGAGGACACAATGTTAGGATGTGGCCTTTGATGGTGAACAAAGACCAGACACATTCAAAACTGCGCATCTTTCACCTGGCAACTCCATGATCCGAGGATCAGTCGATGACTCCACTGATTTGATATGGAAAATATCTTAGCTCAAAGGTTGGCTTTCTGTCACTTTTCCTAGATAGTTGGCTTTCCTAATCCACTGCCTGATAGAGATGAATGGGAAGATATCCTCCCTAAATTTCAAGAAAAAATTTCGGAGGTACTAGATGAGCATTTACTGGACTTTCATGAGGTTATTCATCGACTTAATATCATGCATGAAGATGTCCAGATTAAGATTTTTAGGTATTCATTAAAGGGAGCTGCTCTTGATTGGTGTTGATCTCTTCCCACTGCAAGCATCCATTCTTTGATAGGTTTTCCTACAACTTTCAATTCATTTTGTAAAAATTACTTCCCAGCTGAGTGTTTGTATGAAAACTACTGTGATGAGTTTTCTTTGCTTCATAAAGCCTCTGCTGGCCCTGAAGACCATGTTTGTGATGAAGCTTTTACAGTGGAGGAAAGAATTTGCTATGAAAATCTAGAGGCGTTGGATGATATTAATTATGTTAGCCATAGCATGGAAGCATCTGACATCATTTCAGATACATTTGTTCTTTTAGATGTTCATAAAGATCAACATGCCTCTTGTGAAAATTCTGATTTTATAGAGAAGATGTTGTCTATAGTAGATGGCTCTCCTGAATATAGGGTTGAAGTAGATGTTCCTAGCAGCCAGACTTATGATGACGAAGACCTTCCAGTTTTTAAGGAAGAGATAGTTTTGGAAGAGGATTCTTCTCTTTTCCTTCAAGAGGTTTCCCATGATATATTTTTACCTAGGTTTAAAGAGAAAAATCTTGTGTATGAACAACCAGAAGCAACAGTTACCATTGTCCCTGAAATGGATATTTTTGACAGTTATATTCTCGATGGGATCACTATTCTGGAGGTTGATCATAGAAATGAAGGGAAACCCTTTTTTGATGAATATTCTAGTGATGATGAGCAGCAAGCTTATCCTACATTTGATCACTATGAAGACACTGACCAATATGAAAACAAGAAGAGCTTTCCCATGGTCCCTATTTATGATGATTATGAATCTAATCCTTGGGAGAGCCATGGAGAAGAGGAGGAGGAGCCAAAGATGCAGTTTACAGAATGTGCAGAGCCAGTCAGCGAGCAACCACCAAATGAGATCAGTCAGCCTATGTCAACTGTCCACCCACCTGTGCTTACCAGAGATATTCAGCCACACATGAACAACTGTGTAGCAAAGGAGGCTACATGTCGCCCATTTTTTGGAGTTTTCCACTGGTCCTATGAGCCTATGAAGGAATACATGGAGTTGTATTTACTTCACAATTTGGAGCCGCCCTATTTCATATCGACTTCAGCCTGTAAGGAGGAGTTGAAGAGCGTAATTTTTCTGCTATCACGGTTACACCATCTGTTTGTGATCATCGATAGAAGGAGGGAGCTTATATTTAGGAAGTTTCTTGATTGGTTATGGTGGAAGTTTGCTTTCACCTAGCCCCATGTAAAGGAATTTATTAGTTTAGGACTGTACATAAATAAGCTCCTTGGAGCATGTGTGTTTATCTTTTATTTTCACTTATTGGCATGTATTTTTAAGTAGGGTGTTTTGAGCTTGAATCCATAGCCCAATAGAAGGAAACCGGAACTACAGAAGGAGTTCTTAGAGCATCACAGGGATGACTCTATCCCCCATGGAGCCTAATGGTAGTGCCAATTCTTGCAAGAGGGGTGTTTCTCTCCGATTTCAGGCCCTTGGTGTAGAAATAAATGAAATGGGGATTAAGACCCATCAAATGAAGTTATCCAAGGTCGTAGCCATGAGCGCCCAAGCGCAACATGCATAAAGTCTCTATTTTTGGGTTAAAAATCAAGCAGGCGGGCATTTTTGCTTTTTAGCGGCAAAGATCCATCGATGGAGCAGATCAACGGTCATTGGGTAAGCCTAAGACATGGATTTGCATGAGGTTTAGCGCATGGGATCATCCCTTAGGGACAAATTCACAAAATGATTGTGGTCGTCCGATCCAGTCGGGACACATGGTGCCTGATTAAGTCCAGTCGCCATTTCGGATACTGGGACTTTGAAATAAAAGGGTCGACTCCCTTCCACCCACGATACATGAAATGCGAAGGCATATTTGGGTGTGGGCCTACAATCATAGCATAGAGTCATATGGAAAGGCGGGTCCTAAAGAAGGGGGACAGGTGGTATCTAGTCGACATTTCATGGATTTTGGAGCTCCCAGTGGGAGAATCCCTGAAAGAATTGGGACTGTTAATCTTGAAGGATACATGGTGTGCGATTAAGTCCGGTCACCATTTTGGCTACTGAGACTTTGAAATATAAGGGTTGAGAGAAAAGGAACGATAAATCCGAGTGGGAGAATCCACGAAATACATTAAGGTTCATCGTGACCATCCATATTAAATCAAATCTGACCATTGATTGCAGATTAGTCGTTTCGGCATTTCAGCTACCCGGACTTTGAAAGACAAGGGGTCACTCCTCCACTACATCTGGAATCGACGAAATGCGAAATGTAAAATCCCCCAGGAGTTGGGCACACGGTCTTGGTTCCTGGTCACAAAGGAAAAAGGCCTGGGGAAAGGGCGCCAACATTTATCATGTGGCAAGGCTGGTCCCGAAATGTCGAAATGATCATGCTTGTTCGATCTAGTTGGGACACATGACGCCTGATTAAGTCCGGTCGCCATTTCGGTTACTGGGACTTTGAAAGACAAGGGGTCACTCCTCCACTGCATCTGGAATCACCGAAACACAAAATGGAAAAATCACCTTTGAAGATAGGCCCAGGGTCACGGCTCGTGGTCACTTCGAATGATAGAAAAAACTGCGCAAAGGGACAAAGCGTCAGGGTTAGATGCAGGAGGCATCGCCACGTTCTCCAGGTGCCAATTCAAATCAGCCTTGATCCTGATCCCTACTAGAGGTAAATAAAGGTAGGAGGAGGTGGTTGAAACCTCACCTCACTCCTTAAATGTAAGGCATGGAGGTTCTGGCAGGCAGTCTACCCAAGATAGTCCTGTGTGTAGGTTTTCCTAAAGAAGCCATGTCGATCTGATGTCCTCGTTTGACCAGAGGAGCCTGCACATGCTAAGTTGGATTTTAATGTCTCAGCTACCCTCCTTCTGCCAAGGTGGTGAATTGCTCTGAGTATATATACTCAGTTTTTGTATTTTTGTAGGCATGGATGGTAGAGATAAGCTCCCAATTGTAAAGATTTAACCAGGCCTCTGGTTCCCTGGTTATAGATTGATATTTGAGACTTCTTGTTTAATGGAAGCCAACATCTTCCTCTCCTTTTCCTTTGAATATTAATATCCCAGGCATGGATGATCCAATCAGGTGCTGTAATGACTGTATAATGTATGTTTGATTATATTAGTTTTGGAGCATCTTAATTTTCTTGAAGTTTCTCAGATCTAAGAGGATCTCATATTTGTGAATTTTCCCCTTTTAAAAGGCTACTGGAAGACCGGATGTCCAGAGAAAACTTTATTTTCTTTGTTTTTCCCTCCACTTACTCACTACTATGCAAAATTACTGGCTTAAATTAGATCAAGACCTCACCTGTCTTAGTTGTTCCAACCCAGTTTTCTGAGTTAGAACGATATTGTTCTGAGTTTACTTCCATTCATCACCCTTTATCAACAAATCATGACATTTAAACTGATGGGCGTTGGGCTTTGCTCCTGTTGCAATCGAGGAGTGACTTCTGATGCCAACACGGTGGATGGCCAGCTCCCAGATGCAGATTTGTTCAGGATCGAGGCCATATCAGAATATCTTGAGGACATAGCAATCTTTCTCAGTACAAAGGCTTGTCCTGAAATGTATTCTGCAACACAAAAATGCCATATGGTCATTAGAGCAACAGATTACCAGCTGATTTCCAGACAATTGTACAAACTAGGACTAGACAACAATCTCAGACGTTGTGTCTTGGATCACGAAAGGCAGGATATACTCTGGGAATGCCATAGTGGAATTGCAGGAGACCACATCGGAGGAAAGGCCACGCCATATAAATTTCTACAGGAAGGACTTTGGTGGAAAACACTTTTCAAGGATGCAAAAGCATATGCTAGATCGTTTGATGTTTGTCAATGGGTAGGTAAGCCGTCATGTCGAGATGAAATACCATTACAACCAGTTAGAGCTCTACAGGAATTCGAGATATGGGAAGTTGACATCATCGGACCAATCAACCCCACAACCAAACATTCAAAGGCAAGATACATCATTACCGCAACTGACTACCTTACCCATTGGGTAGAAGAAATAGTGGTACAGGACTATTCGACAGGTACCGTTGTCGGGTTCATTTTTGAAAATATCATTACTCAGTTCAGATTTTCCAGGAGCCTAACCAACGATTAGGGAACTCATTTCATTAGCAACACTATAGCAACACTTACAACAAAATTTATGATTCAACATCACAAGAGTAGTCCATACCACCCATAGGCCAATGGAATAGTTGAAGCCTTCAAAAAAATCCTGGAAAGGGGACTAACAAAGGTTTGTTGTGCAAATCGAGAGGACTGGGATGATAGAGTTCCAGTGGTACTATGGGCCTACAAGACAACTACAAAGAAAATCCATAGATACACACCGTTCTAGCTAGTTTATGGGAGAGAGGTAGTGGTTCCTGTATATTTCATCACTCCAAGTCTATACATTGCATGAGCCACATGTATGAAAGATGAAGAATCAGTGGCGCAGAGACTTGTAGAGCTACAAGAACTAGAGGAAACCAGATTTCTAGCAGACTTTCATCAGTCGGTTGAAAAGGAAAGACAAAAATCTTAGCATGAACGACACATTAAGACCAAGGTATTTACACAAGGGGACAAGGTGTTACTCTATGACAGTCGATACCAGAAGCATCCTGGTAAGCTGCGTATGCACTGGTTGGGACCCTTGATAGTTGCGGAGATCCGACCCTCAGGAGCAGTCCAACTCGTGCAACTAGATGGTGTGCTATGACCGGGATGGGTGAATGGCACTCGCATGAAGCCCTACCTATATAAAAACTGAGAAAGAAGGACACTCACTCCAATCTGATGGAGCTTGTACACTAGTTAGATTTGAGTTTCATTTTCTTTCTGAAATTTTGTAAATTCAATTAATAATGTCCATGTGTGCAGTGTTGCGCCATAACACATAGTTCATTTGTTTTGTTTAAGTGTTGGTTGATATAGAACTGACGAATCTATATTATAGGACCTGAAGCATGAGAAATCCCATTATTGACAGTCATTAAGGATGACGAAGACAACCTTTGTGGTTAGAGGCACCATGAATCCAAATCCAATCTAAGTTATAGGCACACAAACCCAGTCTAGTCACAACCTTTATTGCCACTTTGGTAACCTGTATGACATTGTTTACCCATAAATCCACATTATGCCAAGATTCCATCGAAGTTTGTGCTGGGACACCCACCCATCAAACAGAAAGGTCTCAATTCGGCCACGTCCCTATTCCACTCAAATAAGTAAATACCAAGATTGCCCAATAGGATTTACCTTGATTAAACTGTCTCGTTAGACAACTCACACCCAGATTGCCTCCATACGGTCATGATGATTAGCAGTTAATGATAAAACTTACCCATTAAGCCAAGTATAAGGCTCTCATAACTCAACCGAGAATGTATTGTTTCTAAAATGAGAATAGCCATTTCTGAACTGAGTAGTGTGAACCAGTTGGGAACATTGTCAAAGCTGTAGACGTAATCCTAGTTCTTCACTACCACAGAAGTGTGAATGTTGAGAGCCATAGTAAGTCAAAGCATTGTTGGAATAGGGGAAAACCCAGGGTTCATCACTCAATATCGCACCAACAAAGCCCTAACTTCTGTCCCTTTCGGCAACACCTGTGAAGCAGATGAATTTTCACCCAAGGTAGAGGCAGGGGTGGTTGCAAGAATCAGGTGTCTGCAACCTTAGCTGGGACACAGATATATGATTATATCATTTACAGAGAACTTAGCATTGATCATTCATCAATATTCAACCCTTATTATACTTCGCAGACAACACAGAGCATCGTGGTGTACACTCAGATCTACATTATTTCAACACTTAACCATAGTAACCTAGATCAGATCCAGTAGATGATCAACACTAAGAATCCTCATACACATCAGATCTAACAATCATATATATCTAAGAAGAACAGAGAATAAGTGGATATATCAAAGCACATATCATAAGAAAAGCTAAACACATTGAATCAAAGCACAGAGAATAACACACAGATTTACGTGGTTCACCCCCACCCTGGGGCTACGTCCACAAGATCTTCTTCTTTATTATCGTCTTCAATCTGTTACAAGCACAAAGCTTCCAAAACCCTTCTTTTCATAGGACAGAAGATCTGTGAAACTTTCTATATCCTTCTTCCTTGCGTTACAACACTTAGCTTTCTATAACAACCTTACGGTAACTTGCACTTAGCCTTGCAAGCCTTACACAGTTCACACAGAGCACTTATTCAACATCACATAGATGCACTACCAATTGCACTAATAAATCATATCTAATACTTCTTACATTGACTATCCTTCTATTTATACATTACAAAAGTGGGCCTAAGCGTGGGTAAACCCATGGGCCGACATCCATTTCCCATTACATATTCCCAAAAACCCAAAAAGGACCCAAAAGGGGGCCTAGCTTCCGCAATTTCCTCTTTGCTTTGCACTTTGTCTTCGAAAGGTTGTCGAAGTCCCAAAAATGGTCAATTATGACCAAGTGTTCCTCAAAACTCGGTCAAGGGCCAACAGGCCCCCAACATTCACCTGTGACTCATCCCAAGTCACTCTGGTATGATCAATTCTACCTCGAATTCCTCAAGCTTGGCTCGAGCTTCTTCGACCTGCTGCAGTGTGACAACCTATTGCTCAGTGAACTCCTAGATCACTACTTCATTTACTGGCCCTTCCAGGCATTGTTCCGCAGTGATGAAAACCTATTCAAGATTGGCTCCTTGGATTTCAACTTCAGTGAACAGTTGGCATGCCTTTTCTTGGATTGGTTGAAGTCGTTGGGAGACTTCCATCACTTTACTTTGAAGCATGTGTACCTGTTGTTGGGCGGTGCATTGTTCTAGAAGTCTGTTCATTCTTTTGACTAGGGTCAAGGCCTTTAGCTGCACCTGTAGAGTATCTGCATGTTGCTTTGCTTCTTGGACCTGTGACTACAATGCCTGCAACTATGGATTCTCTGTGAGGTTCTCATAGGTATGGGTGCTTCTAGAACTCAACTGCTTGCATTCCAAGGCAAAGGTTTTTAATCAACCAACTGCGCTGGGGGCAGTTGCCTCCCTTAAATATCTTATTTCTTGAGGAGTCTCAGGCACGATACGAAGTTCCAGATCTGCGATGCATTGTTGAAGTTGCTGGATTACTTCTTCAAGTTGCACCACCTGCTGTGGGACATGTTCTTCAATCTTCACTTTTATGACCATCACATAGCGAAGTTCTTTGTGAACCCTTTTCCTCACTTCAAGTTGCTCTGCTAGCAACTGGTCCTTGCTCTACTATAACTGTGATTTTTCCTCATCCCACTTTGCTTGCAGGGAAATCTTTTCCCGTTCTTCCTTACTCTGTTTTTCTACAAGTGAACCCTATACTTGTGTCAAAGCCTGGGTGGCTTTCGTTGTGTCTTCTTGATCTCGTCGAAGGCGAGCTTCGAATTTATCGATGATCTAGTGTAATTGGGTGGGCTCATCGCCTATTCCTGTTGTTCCAATTGTCAAGGGCACAGTAGAAATTGCTCAGCTGGACTGGAGTGTCTGCTACACTTCTTGAAGTTCACCCTTGATCCGGATGAATACCTCCTCCTACTTCGCTTCTTGATTTTTTGCAATCTCTAGTGAAGCATCATTCAACACAACAATTAAGAAGTCGAAGTCATCCGGTGTGAGGGTAGTCTTAAATGTAGTCCAGGTGGCCTTAGTTTTCTTTCGAGATGAGGTATTTGGTGGGGTAATCTTCCTTTTATTAGAGAGATCCTCCTCCTCTCTAGGCGGAGTAACCTCGCCTTTGTTTTTCTCAACTTTTGTGCCATCTAGTTCTTCACCATCACCTCCCTGCATAGGTGATATTGAAGTAGTCTTCGTGGATGTGCTATGGACAGCTTGAACTTCATCATCCTTCTTAGTCTTTCTTGGTCCAGGTGTATCCAGCATAGCTTCCGGGATATCCACGTCGAACATTTCTACGAGGTCTGCTACAACAAGGAGGTTCACCAACCATTCCTTGGTAATATGCTCCAAGTTTTCTTCTGTCAACTTGTAGTACAACTGGAGCTGTTGTTTGTGCTCATCAGTGTGCACTGTGATATAGGTGAAGTGGCGGTCTACGCTGAATTTTATCAAAGGTATAACCCTATGAAGTGTGTTTGGGGTGAGGCACGGTGTAGAATGGATTTCATTCTTCAATTGGTTGTAGTAGGCATGGAAGACGACATTGGACTACCAGTTCTTGTTCATGTCGCTAGAGTACCACAATGTACAGAACTTCACGGCCAGTGGTTTGAAGGGTTCGATCTCCAAAAAAGTGGCACCTTCCAGTAGCTTCTAGGAAATGAAAGAGATTAGTATGAGCAACCAACTAAAGTGGAACTCATACCCTTAGTCTTATGCTTCTCTGCAATCAAGCTCTAGCTGGTTTACAAGGTACTGCACCCAGTTCATTTGTAGTCCCTCGGCGTACTTCCCTATGAGGTCAACTATGAATCTAGTCACTTGTGTTGGTCTATTCTTGCAAACTAGCTTGCCTGCGATCAGCTGATAGGCAAGGCACACTGTGCTACTCTAGATAGAGGCTACCTTGTAGCCTCGAGTGCCTTTCTCGACATCACCATATATTTCTTTTATCCTCTACGCTAGTGCTCGGTCTGAGGTATTTCTAGGGTAAAAATCCTATGGGTCAGGGCCTTGCATACTAAGTCTTGTGATCCGATTGATCAAGGTCGGATCCACAGTGATGTGGCGGTCCAACCATAAGTATCCTCCATGGTAGCAGGACAGTAGCAACTTGACACATGCGTTGACTTCCTAGTGTCTCCCGAAGTGTGGGATATTCATTACATTAAGTAGTGTGGACTATGCAAGGTTATGGGTCCATGACTGTGAGAAAATCTTAGAATTCTTTCCTTTGGTCCTGGTTAAGTACTTATGTGGAGCTAACATGCTATAAAATTTATGATCTCCAAGGTTAAAATCACTAAATTTCAGTGCTGCAAGCTTATCCTGGTCAACACAAACTGCACGCATCCTTTTCAGAAGGTACATGGTGATCAAAGTATACTCAAAGTATCGAGGTACAGTGTCATAGTTGATGGCACCGCTTAGAGGTGTTAAGTAAGTAGGTAGAATGTGTGGGATAATCTTGTCATTTGCGATGTCATCCCTGTGCTTGGTCCGTTTCTCATCGGTCGGTCGGGATGGACCGGCGCGAGTAGTGGAAGGGGAGGCCTGGAGTCCTCTCTTTGATGATGCCTTGACTCCTATAGATAATCCTCGCTCCGACATGACTCTCTCAGTCATTAAGTTAATCAAAACTTCTTCAACTACTTTCTTAGCAGTGTTGAGCTCGTCCAACATACAGGCTCAGGTCAACTAGCTCGGGTGTGAAATGAATTCAAAGACTGCAATGAATGGTATGGGAACAAGGTAATGATCACAGGGTGAATTAATCTAAGGTTTCAGGCTCAAATTCTCACTTAGCAAAAATTATTCTCGGTGCGTGGCGTGATGGACTACGTAGGGAAACTTAGCAACGGTCTGCTTGCAACGGGTATGAGGTTGCATTAACTTATGTTATGTTCATTATGGCACAATCTAACGGTCTAGTGGTGAGCCATAAATTATTTTTGACCTGTTCGAAGTGGCAATCGAACGGTTATATTGGCTTCCAACGACTATATTACTTCACCTCGGCGAAGTGGCATATGTCGTTGTTCTAATATCCCGAAGAAGCTCCAATTCTGCAAAGTGTCTTGCTGTGAGATACCCTCTGGGATCTTCTGTAATTTTTCAATCTTAGCCTTCTTCTTACTTATCTTTCTAGCCTTCTTTCTAGTGAGCTTCGTCTTGGTGATTCTCTTCCCATTTTGATTCTTATTTTCCCAGTTGTCATATTCTTCTATCAACTATGAGATCCTTTTAGTCATGAAATCTTTTAACTTTTGTCTCTGTTGTTCTAAAACGTATTCTTGTTCCTTCTTTCTGGATTGTTCTCTTTCAATCCAAGGTTTTCTGAATAGCATAGTAAACGGGGCGTTGTCCTTAATGAATTTGATAATCTCAAAATCTTCTTCTGTCAAAGTTTCGTTGACTTTCATAGGTATCTGAGCGAGTTTTCCATATAACATCATCAATTTTCCTATGAATAGTCCTATTCCTCCAAATGAAGGAATCATGGTAGGCTTCCCTAAATATTCCCAAGTTCTTTTTGGCATAATGTTCACTTGTTTTTCTTCATCAAGAATACAGTGAATGTCGAAGTCCCCTATTCTTGCTTCAACTTGCTCCTTTTCTTTGAAGATCTCTAGTAATCAGACATCTTTATGTTCCTTCAGGGTTTCTTTCATCTGTATTAATACTTTCTATGATTCTTTCTGGGTTTCTTCCTTTTCTATATATACCTTATGGTATTCTTGATTTAGATTTATCCTTTCAAGCTTAGCGATCATTCTAGGGCAATCCAATACCTCATGGTCCATAGCTTTGCAACAGAGACAACTAGGTCTTCTACCAGAGCATTCCTTAGCTAGATGGCTTGGTTTTCTGCAACTGTAACATAGGATTAATCCTCTCTTTCTTTTAAATGATCCCCAACCTCTTCTGTACTGCACACTAGAATCATGATAGCTAACCTGCAAAAAATTCTTTCTAGGATCCTGCATCCATTTGTTAGTCCAGACATTCTTTCTATGCATAGGTGTAACATATCTATCATTATACTTATCAGATCTATTCATATCAAACTTTCTTTCTTCTATTAATGCCCTAGTTTTTAAGAT
Source organism: Picea mariana (assembly GCA_032191745.1). NCBI lineage: Eukaryota > Viridiplantae > Streptophyta > Pinopsida > Pinales > Pinaceae > Picea > Picea mariana. The sequence goes on from JASDQU011403502.1 coordinate 108,669, forward strand.
AGGAAAGAATCTATCAAACATACCTAGATCCATGCTCTAGAAACAAAAAATTTCACTTATCTTACTTCTATAGAGCACAAAGTTTCCAGATCTAAGAATTTTTAACTATTCTTACCTTTATTAGAGCACAAAGCTTACAGATCTTACCTCTTTTCTGTAGATCTGACCTCTTTCTTTCAGAAATTCCCACTTTTACTTTTATTAGAGTAGAGAGCGTTCAAATATTGCTTCTTTTCTTTAGATCTAACCTTATTCTTGGCACAAATCTTCATAGGTCGAGTAAAAAGCTGCGCACTAGGGCAACAGATCTACGCATAGAGCTTTCTTTTTCACAAAGTTATTCTTCCTCAGTTCCCATCAATCACAGTTTCAAGTCCCGACAACAAAACCATTTGTTGGCATAGGGGCAGACCCAGGGTTCAATGCTCAAGAGCACACCAACAAAGACCTAACTACCAGCCCTTTTGGCAACACCTATGAAGCAGATGAAGTCTCACCTGAGGTAGAGGCAGAGGTGGTTGCAAGACTCAGATATCTACAACCTTAGTTGGGAACTAGATATGTGATTATATCATTTACAGAGCACTTAGCATCGATCATTCATCAATATTCAACCCTTATTATACTTCGTAGACAAAACAGAGCATCGCGGTGTACACTCAGATCTATAGTATTTCAACACTTAACCATAGTAACCCAGATCAGATCCAGTGGATCAACACTAAGCATCCTCATACACATCAAATCTAACCATCATATATATCTAAGAAGCACAGAGCAAAATTGGATATATCAAAGCATATAACATAAGAAAAGCTAAACACATTGAATCAAAGCACAGAGCATAACACAAAGATTTACATGGTTCACCCCCACCATGGGGCTACGTCCACAAGATATTCTTCTTTATTATTTTCTTCAATCTGTTACAAACACAAAGCCTCCAAAACCCTTATTTGCATAGGACAAAATATCTGTGCAACTCGCTAGATCCTTATTCCTTACATTACAACACTTAGCTTTCTATATCAACCTCACAGTAACTTGCACTTAGCCTTGCAAGCCTTACACAGTTCACACAGAGAACTTATTCAACATCACATAGATGCACTACCAATTGCACTAAGCAATCATATCTATTACTTCTTACATTGCCTATCCTTCTATTTATACATTACAAAAGTGGGCCTAATCATGGGTAAACCCACAGGCCAACATCCCTTTCCCATTATATATTCCCAAAAACCCAAAAAGGACCCAAAAGGGGGCCTAGCTTCCGCAATTTCTGCTTCACTTTGTGCTTTATCTTCGACAAGCTATCGAAGTCCCAAAAATGCTCAATTATGACCAAGTTTTCCTCAAAACTTGGTCAAGGGCCAACAAGCACCATGACTAAATAAGTAGTACCAGATGATCCCTATGACCCCCAGGTTGAGCTCGTAGGTGACCTCAAAGGAAAGGTAGAGAAAGTTAAGCTACTTGATCTTGACCTCACGGATTCAGCCTTATTCCCACAGATGCACACATACGTCTTTTGGGAGATGGCTCTGGATGGAGTCGGGGACATACAATTTGTACCAAAAAAAGGGTTCATCAACTTATTTAACTCAAACATCATGAACCTAAGAGACTTACCAGTCTTTGGTACCACAGGTGAGATGGCACGCTGCATGAAAATTCTGATAAGCATAGTGCATGACAGAAGTATATGGTTGGATAAGCAGTATCCAATCCATGCACAATATATACAACAACTTACTAGACTATCTTCCCAAGGAGAGGATGTCTTGAAGGGATTTCAGGGCCTCGACAAGCATGGGAAAAAGAAAGGTGAGCCTAGCCTTTACGAGAAGTTTAACACAAAGAGAGGAGGATGCACAACAATCATTGAACCAATACTACCTGAAACAGTCTGGAATGGTTGCTACATCATAGCCAACAAGGTTATGAGGTCTTACTATAGGGGAGAATGAACTCTAGATGTGCTATCAGTCATCGACTTTTGCACACAAGAAGTAGTGTTCAATTGGTGTAGTTTCCTACTGGAGGAACTACTAGTAGCCTGCGAGGAAGCATAGGAGAAGGGAGGAACATTCACCGATGGATAAGTACTTGTGGCATTCTCAATTCTCAAATGGAAGCCACCTGTGGGAAAACAACCAACAATACCAGATAAGGGGCACATGGAGAAGATTTTCGAGCCATGGTAGTCCAGACCAGATTATGAGAACACAACACTCAATAATGAATCCTTTGCAAAATGGTATAATGCTATGATAGATGCAACACAGAGGCTACGCATCCTGCAGGAGATCCTCAATTGCAACATGAGGAATATCGACTTCAGCATGAACTAACACAACACATTCGTTTGGCCGAGACATGCCAGCCGAAAAAATTTCCACACATGGATGTTATCATTCTATTTAGATGAGGAAGCTTTCGATAAGGAGTCATGTCATGGCCAGGAGTTAAACGTGGCCCACGTAAATCAAGGATGCATTACATTTTGCCTACAGAGCTGCTCAAGAAAAAAGACAAGGAAGAAGGAGTGGGACCGATTTCAGGCCCCGAGCAGAAGAAGACAGATGCTATGACACAAACAGACTTGAGTCTTTAGCATAGGAAGAAGTCACCTCACCAGCCAAGGGTGAGGGTGCCCAAGAAATCATGGGGAATCAAGAAGAAGCACTAGAAGACACGGAGATACCATATGTGCACAACGAGCCAGAATCAACAACGAAGCAGGATATGATAGCCAGGCAAGCACAAATGGAGCAATTTTCCTCTCCAGAACTCGCAACAATGTGCAGAATTGATGCAACTCTACATAACTAGAATAGAGGTTTTGACCCTTTTACCCAAAGAGATAAGGATGAGGATCACACCAATGCCACCAATGAAGGAGGAGGTAGAAACATGCTCAGACCACTCAATGACAAGTGAACTCCCTCTACAGACACGAAAAGCCACTGACGTAACTCCTTCATCCACCAACCTAGTATAGTGGTTAGTGCCACAATTGTTTGGACTCATCAGGGCATCAACAAACCAACTAGAGAAAAGGCTCGAGGAGGCCGAGCGATCCGTCGAGATTTCTAGGAAGGAACATTTCGTTGTGAAAACATGCAGAATCTAGGAAGCACACAACAAACTCCAAGTCCAGTGCAAACTGGAAAAACTGCAAGAAAAACTTGCAGTAGCATGGTTGGAGATTCGGAAGGTTGCACCCGAACTACCCGAAGCCAGTGACATAAGTGAGCTAGCGCAATAGATTAATCTAATACAAGAAGCATGGACACAACTCGCTACTCACACTGAGAAGATACAAGCAAATCTACAACAAGTTTAGCAAGAATCACAATAATAGCCTCGACAGCTGCAGGAACAAATGTAGACGATAATACTGTAAGGTAACAATGCCCGAGAAGCACAACAAACTACACAAAAATCTTCAAGGAAGTCAGGGACTGGATGGGCATCATCGCTCAATGGAATCAATTTTTGGAGGAAATGCATAGAAATATCTAGGTGTTGAACGAAGAAGTTGCAACAACAATGGACCCTATGGAGAAACAATAGAAGTTTGACCAAATTCAACAAGCCGACAACAAGCTGAATACACTCTATGAGGCACAATCCATAGCCAAGAAAGAGCTGCATGACTTTCAACCAGTCATCTAGACAACCTACATGCAAATGCATCAAGTCGACACAACAGTATATTCTGAGTGGAACTCGTTGGTTGTGGCCAAGCCAAAGGAGTACAAAAAAGAGACAACATGAAAGTTTCTAGCAGAGGCATCACTCCTCGCCCGAAAATGGCAGGACAAATTTGAAAGCTTTCAAGGAGTAAAGCACAGAGCCTTAGAGTTGGTACCAAAATTAGGCCCTTCGTTTGAGGAGGTAAAGGAAGAAAAGGCACAAACAGAAGAGCTCAAAGAAGAGGAAAATTCGGACAAGGGAAAACAACAGATGCTCTTGTGGGATGTGAAAGAACTAAGCGCTAGACTCGAGGAAAAGTCAAGGATAATGGTCGGAGCCTGTTGGGCCCTTCATTTTTGGGAAAGAATTGTGCAAGTTTTGGCTAAGCACAAGTTGTACAAACTTCATCAGAGGCTGGGAGAAAGAGTAACAAAAAGCAGTTGTGAAATTCAGTGCAACGCCAGCTAAGAAACAAACAGTTGCAACAGAACAAGAGAGTGTGCAAGCCGAGAAGGAAGACATAACCTAGCTATATACATGGTTGAATATAATTGTAAAAGGGTTCGTTCATTGAAAGAAGCACTCATTAGTTGATACTTCATTCATCATTGGTTGATTAGGGTTGAGTTGAGTCATGTTGATTAGAGTCACCCAAGTTTTGGGATTAGTGTTGGTACTTGTTGTAGGTCGAGAGAATAAAAGGATGAGTCTGTAATGAATTAGAACTATCAGTTGGAGAAATGGAGTTCTGAGATATGAGTCCAGAGCCAAGAGTCTGTATTGAAGCTTTCTTGTAATTATGAGTCTGTAATGAAGGAAAGATCCCGGAGATAATAGGAATCAAGACTAAATTTCAAAATATGATGTCTTTGTATGTGTACTTATGCATTACAGTGTTTCTTTATGACTTATGAGTTATACTTAATGGTTCAACATTTAGATCGTTGATCACATCATAAGTAGGTTAAACTCTTTCATTTATATGTTTTAGATCTGATAATGTCTTTTGCGCAAGAACAAGGATGAATCCTGAATTCTCTATGGATCCCCTTTATTCTTCTCCCTACCCTTCCCTATCTATCTTTCTAAGCAGTGCTTTGGGTGAGAATTATTCTCTTCAGAGGAGATAAAAATGCCAATGCTCTAGACTACATAGTGCCTTTTGTTGGTAACCTGAGAAGGACCCTGGTCTGATCAAATTCCCTCCAACACCAAGTATTCATGAAACAGGCGACAGTGCTCCTTGTCATGGCCTTCTGATTTGCATATCATACACCAAATGTATTCTCTTCTATCTTTTCCCTTATCTTTCTTCATATTTTTGACTTGCAGAGACAAGCTATTTATCTGACTCAATATTTGACTCATACCTGAGCTAGATTCTCCCATAGGGGTTGATTCTACTTTCATGTTGATCTCCAATGCCTCAGCCTAGAAAGAAACTTTTTGTTGCGTGAGAGGGACTCTGATGTGTGGTAGGAGAGAAAAAATGAACCATTCCTTGTTCTACTCATCTAGGATCTGAAAAATCAAGTGGCTTGTCAAGGTCTTAAACCTCTAATCAAACTCCCAAAAATGTTCATCTACTTTTTGCTTAATTTATTTCAATTTTGTAATGCATTGTGACTCCGACTTGGGTTTCTTGAATTTTTCACTCAGCCCATTCTTGATCTCATTCAGCATCTTAGGCTATGGAACTCTATTAACAAAATTCATGTACCAACTTAGTGCACGGTCTCTTAAGGTAGTGTTGAACTGAGCCCTCTTAACTGCTTCGTCATTGACATTCTTAATACTCCATACAACTTCACATAAGAACCAATGTTGATCAGGATCATCAGATCCATCTCCCCTAAACATAGGTAGCCTCATCTCATCTACCATAGATATTCCTAGGTTTCCTGAATGATTATGTGCTGAACTGCTAGTAACAGTGCTCTGAGTGCTCTGGTGACTCTAGCTACTTTGGCTACTTTGTTTACTTAATGCTGCTAAAACAACAGGAGGAGTAATAGTACTTACTTCAACAGTCTGTGCAGTTCCTAAAGTTTTTGATTCTTCCCGGTGAGTTTATGCAGTCTTCTCTTCCTCTAGCCCAATGGACCCCGAATGTTCTTGATCAATAATTATTCTTCCTCTCCACTATATAACCCTTCATTCTGTGCTAGTGGCTTGTGGCTCTGCTCAAACAATTCTACCAAAGGAACCTCTCTGAAGGTTCTCCCACTATGCGTATGTCCAACCTTTGGATCGTTGTCATTGTCTGAATTCTTGAACATTAGCTTTTCAATCGGACCACTTACTATATCTTCAATATTTTCTTCTCATGCAATAGCATATTTATCTTCAACTTTAAGAAGTGTAAAAATTTTCCTCTAGGTCCCTTCAAGAAATATCTCTCTGCTTGGCTATATGACTCAACTTTGTCAATGGAAAACTCAGTGGTGTACCCTCCAATAGTACTATCGAACTAGTGGTATACTGCTCTTGACACGGTGTTATCAACTCTCTTAACCTTCTTGATCAACATCAATGTCCAAACCACAGGTGGTCTAGATTTTATCTCAAAAGAGGTATCTCCCAATTTGGCTAACCACTCATATAGCTCCTTTTGAATTCCTCCAAAGAAAATCTCGTGTATATCAATAAAGATATACCTTCCCAACCAATACTCTATATTAAGCTTAGGGTTCTTGTTATGGGCTTCTGCGAAGTCCTTTTCTTGTTCTTCTATCCACTTGTGAATCTATGTCTTCGATGGAAACCACCTTGACATTGCCTCAAGAAGATCCTGGTCCCAGCAACAGAACCATTTGTTGGCACAGGGGTAGACCCAGGGTTCAACTCTAACAGTGCACCAACAAGCCCTAACTACATTCCCTTTCGGCAACACCTATGAAGCAGATGTATTCTCACCTAAAGTAACAATAGGGGGTTGCAGGACACAAGTGTCTACAACCAGAGGAAATGCAAGTGGATCCAAGGCAACAAGACATAGATATCTAGCTACTCTTACCAAGAAAACCTACTTCACATAGTTATATATCAGATCTACCATAATAATGCATCAATAGAGTAACAGAGGAAAAGAACACAACATCAATCACACAAAACAAAACGATATGCGTCGTTCACCCTCTCCCTAGGGATACATCCACAAAACTGTGTTTCTTGATATTATATGAAAACATACAGTTCTAATCTACACTCTTATCTTGCATATCTGTCTCTCCCTCTCTTCTTCTCTCCCCTCCCTGTGCACCCAACTACAGGGTTGATCTTCACACCCAGCTAAAGATATTACAATACTATAAGGCTCTCCCACACAACACTTCTCTCACACACAACAATCACTCAACAACACAACTCTAACCAATAACAACAATGATCCACCTTCAGCCAACCTTTCCTCACTCCTCTAGATCTTTATTTATACATTACAATGACTCAATGACAACTTTAGGCCGAAACCTAGGTGTCCAAACCCTAAAATACCAAAACCCTAGGTGTCTAAAACCCTAGGTCAACTTGACCTGCATTTTTCAGGCTTCGCTAGCCTGTCTTTCCTTCTTTTCCGTGAAGTGCTCCCAAGCATCCATTGGTGATTTTTCTGCTTGATGAGTTTTCCTTGATCCATCTTCCTTTCTGATTTGTTCTCCTCTATATTCTCATCCAACGACTCATTTTACCATACTTCACTCCTTATTTTCTACTTCTTTGGCCACTTCGACCCAAACTCAGTCCATGTGTCTTCTACGCAATTCACACTTCGTCTTTTCTCTTCTTTTTTCTTAGCTTTCTTTCTTAATCCATACACAAGGGCCAATAGTCTCTTAGAATGTTTCTTTGATTACATTACATATATCCATGTTCCTAGGAGATTAAATCAAATGACAGATACTCTAGATAATCAAGTATTAGATTGGCATATTTCACACACATAAAAAGAAACACACACATACACATGTACATACATTTGTAAAAATGTGATCCATAAGACATAAAAGATGTAAATATACACACACACATACACACACACATATATATTTATATATATACCAAAAAGTGTCAGAGTACATCAGTGGGCGTGAACGCCTCAAAAATATGTATCTGGTATACATCACATGGCTTATGCCCTCAAAAATATACAAAGAGTGAACACGATACATAAGAGTTCCATCCTATCTAAGCACGAGGCATGTTGGCCCTGTCGTAGTGAACAACGATGTTTTCCAAATGTCAGAATATTTGGAGCCAAGTCTGTGGCACCCCAACTACGTAAGGTTGCATCGATGTTGGGAGATCGTCAATCTTGTCCATGGGAACTGCACGAGTGAGTGCGATGAGGTTCCGCTCCACTCGTCTCAAAACCCTCTCAACCTCTGTAGCTGGAGGTCCTGTTGGCAGCCAATCCAATTTTTTTGATTGCTCTCAAAAAGATGCCTACACCCCTTGTCGTATTACGACAAATCATTGTTGCATTGTGCTAATGGACATTCGTCTCATTTTTGCGGCCATTACAATTCAATTTCGACTCAGTTTTCACAACTGCAAATGTGAAAACACTTCCTTCGTTGATTACATTGTCGTCGTCTTTGGTTGATTTGCTGAAAGATACTTGATCACTGGTTTATCATATGACTGCTAAAGGTTGTATCAAACTTATGTTCATGAGCATTATCTTACCTTGATTGCGCATTTGGATATATTTCATTGTTAAACCTTTGGGCATAAAAGTTATTGGTCTTGTTCTGATCTTATGAAAACTATAATGGATTTGGTCATATTGCTTTTATCCTTGTTTTGGACTTTCACTCGATTGTTATATGAAGAAATTTTTGATTACATGGTTCTAGGACTTTGGAATGCAAACATTTCCGTATGCACCAAATACATGGACAAGTTCATAAGGTATAATAGCAATGGTTTCAAGGCGCATGAGTTAATCATATTCAAATTCACGAATTGATGCTTGGTATATTTGCAAAGTTAGATTATGCGTTGATGTTTCATAAGTCCCGAGCTATGTAAACCCTGTGATTAAACGATTGATTGAATGATGGTATTAGCACGTTACATCGATAGTTAATGCTGGTACTATGTTTGTTTTAAACTTAACACTTGGCGCATTATTGTCATATGAAGTGTTGGTTCTGACTCAGATGAATGGCACGTAGAAATGGTGATTCATCCATTCGCTGGTCGATGCATTTGTTTAAATGATTATGGTTTTAACAGCTCTGTATAGGTCATTAATGCAATGCGTGGCGATGGTAATCCCACCACCTTCGCACGCATGGAGTAGTTTTCGGTCTCGTCGAGCATTCAAACTATGGAAAC